>JAFVLL020001767.1:0-35457 GCA_021397915.2 Tor tambroides
CCTCAGTCGTGGTATTGAGGGTGGAGAGAGTGCTGGTTATTCACTCCCCCCACCTACAATCCCTGCTGGACCTGAGACTCAAACCCACAACTTTCAGGTTACAAGTTCCAACTCTCTATCCATTAGGCCATGACTGCCACATAAAAGCATATATGAAGTCAATACTCATTTGATCAGGCTACTACATGATGATTGATTCATCATCAGTAAGTAATCAGGTCAGATCTTTCTCCAGCAATTTTTGCTGTAACAAATGTGTTTTAGAAAAACAAAGTTACAGCAGCCAGATAAAAGCTCTATTCTTTTTTCTATTCTGTTTTCTTTTTATTTATTGTATAATTAAAAGAAACAAAACCTTGCTACAAGTACTGCGTTAAGCTAACTGAGACTTGTTATAGCACTTGCATATCATTGCTCTTTTGTTGATTTTGATTGCTTCCATTGTCCTCATTTGTAAGTCGCTTTGGATAAAAGCATCTTCTAAATGACTAAATGTAAATGTAAACATTCATATGACATATTATTTGGAAACATAACAATAGTGGAAACAAGAAATGGCAGTCAGTAAAACATTTTATGAATTTTCTGAATGCTAGAGCTAAAATCTTTGTTACATGTGCCCTGTGTGTGTTCTGCCCCTTCTGCTGTGTGCCTTGTTTATCTCAATAGTTCCACTCATTAGTTGCCACAGCTATTCACTGGACCACACCCATCTGCTTGTTAGTTCCCATAGCAACACATTGGTCCCTTTTGTTCTCCTGTGTTTTCCTTTTGCCTTGTCAGTTGCTGAAAATAATGCTGTTTTTTGCTCGTGTTGCTTGTTACTTGTTTCCTGTTTCCCACGTTCCTTAAAGAATTTCACTTCCAGAAATTCACTTCCACAAGAATTTCACTTCCAGAATAAACATTTCCTGATAATTTACTCACCCCCATGTCATCTAAAATGTTCATGGCTTTCTTTCTTCAGTCGAAAAGACATTAAGGTTTTTGAGGAAAACATTCCAGAATTTTTCTCCATATACTAGACTTCAATGGTGCCCAACAGATTGAAGGTCCAAACTGCTGTTTCAGTGCAGCTTCAAGGGCTCTACACATTCCCAGCAGAAGAGTAGGGGTTTTATCTAGTGAAACAATCAGTCATTTTATAGAAAAATAAAATAAATTATATACTTTTTAACCACAAATGCTCATCTTGCACTAGCTTTGCGATGGGCATGCACGACTTCACGCAATAACACTGGAAAGGGTGTCCCAAAATAGCACAGTTGAGTACACTTAGTTGATCTTAACTTGATCTTTTTTTAGCATATTAAGTACAAAATTAGTGTGTGAAAATAGAGCTCTTTAAGTACATTATAGAAGTGTACTATTGAATGGTAAGATCTTCAGAGAGGAAGAAAATTCAAAGAATGGAAAGACAGTGTCAGTGAAGGTGGTTGTGAATGTGTGTAGATGTGTGTTAGTTACAGGATCAGAGAATGACACAATTCCTCTGTCATAGTCCAGATACACTCTCACATGCTCAAGCTTCTGTTTAACCCGAAAACCAGACCCAGCAAACAGTCCATACAACACACTCCAGACATCAGTCTTGAAGAAATCACGTCCCTTCTTCTGGTTTGATGCTGTAGTTACTCCAAGACTCCAGTCTGAACTCTCTTTAACCTCTACATCCCAGCAGTGTTTTCCTGAGTTAAAACCCTCTGAACCAAAAACACAGCAATATTCGTCAAATCTCTCTGGATTATCTGGAAGCGGTTGTTTGTTCTTGCTCCGTCTCACACCGGTCAGATCATCAGACAGGAGGAGAAATGGATTTGCAGTGTTTGGATCCAGAATCACAGGCGCTGATGAGACACAGTCAATAGATATTTTTATTCTTATGTTCATATAATGATCAAGAGTTAACCAAAAACAGATTATCATGAATTATAACACTCGTCCTATAGATCAAACACATCAGACATTTTCCTCTGATCACTATCAGTGTAATCAGTTACACACTCATTTTTATTATCAGTGTCATCAGATACAAACATTAATTGTATGATTCAAACATCTGTGTCCATAAAGAGAAACTGATATTTTGGATAAGTTTAAATGAGAATCAATCTGCTAAGACCTGCTAAAATGAAAAACTAATTAATAATTCTGTGTATGAAACTGAGTATCTTCAGCATCATCTGATCATGTTAATTAAACTGAATCTTACTGTCAGTGTTCCCTCTAAGCTGTGCGTGGCTGCACACTTCTTATGTCGCGACCGCAAAGAAAAAATATATGCCGCACAAAGGACAGCTGCAAAAATGAGCTGGGAAAGCCATTTGATTTAATTAGTAAATGCGAAATAATAGCGATGCTCGGACAAACCGCTATAGAATCGGTGTGGCTATAGAGTTAGAACTGGTGAATGCGGTTCACAGGTTTCATAGAAAGAGAATGATGTGCGCCAAATGAGTCGCTGTAGATATCGATTACTTTAATAGTTGCAGACAAAATAACTCAACATGAGAGCCAATGCAAGTGCAGTTACATGTGAAATAAAACACCATCATGTTTTAAAGAAGAGTGGCTTGATTAGGTGCTGAAAGTAGCGGATTATCGGCACAGAATGGTAAAAAAAACTCAAAAACATTTACAGTTACACAAAGGGGTAGTAGTGAGCAAATTCTAGTACATAAGGATGCTTACAAAACTACATAAGAATTCACATGCTCGTTTTTTTTTTTTTAAATATATAGCTTATAGATATGTTTAAATGCTTCAGTTTTTTTCTATTTATTCTATTGTTTTCTATTCTATATGGAACTATTACTCGTTGAGGGAGGTTCTCCATAACCACATTCTGTAACACACTTCTTCTACACACCCTTTCAAAATGGCAGGAGTCTTTAAAATGTTTTAATAAAAATTTTCTTATAATAAATTCCAAGACACTGATGAATGTTCCCACGCGTAATCCTTGAGCTTTTTTTTTTTTTTTTAAGAAATTCTCAAATATTTTTTAAAGAACATCTTAAAATATATTTTCTTATAGAATCTGATGATAGGTTCTGACAGTTGTTTGATTGTTCTATATATTAGTAATTGGCTTTTTTAATCTAACAAATACCTGAATCATTAAGTGGTAAATGTAACAATATATTTTAGAATACAGCAATATGATTTTTATGAACATTCTTTTCAAGATTTTGAAATCTTACATTTTTGTCTTAAAACAGGTAAGAAACTTTTAAAGGATTATTTCACACAAAAATGAAAATTCTGTCATTAATTACTCACCCTCATGTCGTTCCAAACCCGTAAGACCTCCGTTCATCTTTGGAACACAAATTAATTTATTTTTGATAAAATCTGTGAGCTCTCTGACTCTCCATAGACAGCAAGGATATTACCACAATCAACGCATAGGAATGTAGTAAGGACATTGGTAAAATAGTTGTGTGACATCAGAATGTAATCAACGTAATCAGAGTTGTTTACGTTCAGTAGACAGCATGCTGAATGTATATGGAGCTTATAATATGACAAAACTATTTGAATTTGCATTGTGTAAATCTAAATTATTGACAAGTGTCATTAAACAAAACTGAATATTGAGTGGCATTTAACATAGTTCTCAATTTGATTTTTTCTAACTTGAATATTGAACATTTGAAATTTAACACAATTGAATTTTTAGATTTATAGACATGTATTTTCAAACAGCAGATTTTTCGTTCTGAATTCTTAGACTGCAAATTTCATTTTTTAACAATACAGCTTCAAGTTTATATACCTTTCAGCATTCATGAAGAAGAAATTCGGAACTTTAAATTCATTATTCTAAAATTCAGTACACAGAAATTCAGATCGTACCGAAAGTAGGTCAGAGGCCATCCACAGGGAAGAGCAGATGATAGAAAAGTCGAACGAAGCATTTTGGCCAATAAGTAGTTTTCTGGAGTGAGTGTGCAGTTCAAGACCTACCTGATCATGAATTGCCCAGAGGTAGCCTAAGTGATTCTTAAAGATTTATGGTTTGTATTTATATGTTAGGTTAGCATTCTCAGCATGAGAAACATCTAAGCCAGTTGTTCTCAACCTTTTCACTCCAAGGTCCCCCTCCTCTCCAATACTGTAAACAACTTTGCAAAAATGTCACTGCAGATATTCTTGACAACTTAAAATTATGTAAAGCTCAATTATACAGTAACTTTATCAAAAGCAAAAAAAAAAAGTTAACCTGCCATACCAAACAAGACCACAGGGAGATGCCAAAGGACTGCATAAACTACTGGATCCGTTCAGAATCACCAAAACACCAAAACAAATGAAAAATGAAAACATTCTGAATGTTTGGAAACTCGGTGATCGGAAGGCGGGTCGATGTCGTCAGTGAGCAGTTCCTCTGTCAGAACCATTCAGTCTGAATTTCACACAGCTCAATGAGAAACACGGCTTCAGCTGCTCCCAAACACAGAATACGTTCAACTAAGGTGGTGCTGTTATTTTAATTAATTTATTTGTAATTTTTCATTGTAATTGGTCTAAGTGGTCTCTGGTGTTTGTTTTAAAGTATTTTTGGTGTGAGAGTGATTAGCATGCCACACAGGATGCAAGCGAAAGCAAAAAAGACAGTCAAGCCCATTGATTATAATCAGTGATAGGCTATTGCCTACACTGGATGCGGCACAGTGCAACAACATGTCAATTCTGGACGTGATTACAAAGAAATATATTGCCACTATATAGCCTGCCCTACACTGTAAATAAACAAAAACAAAAAAAACAATTTGGAGTTTTAATTTTGGCAGCTGTGATTGCCAGAATAATTTGGTAAAATATACAGAAAAACTGTAAACACATTTACAGCCAAAAACTGTAAATTTTACAGTATAAAACTGTAATTACAAATGAGAAAATTTGAATGTAAACCAGTAAATTCAACCACGCACACTGCTATTAAAATCTGTTTTGTACCTTTAACATACTGACAACCACCATAAAAATGCAGGTGGTAAAAGAGAAAGCCACATGAAGAATCAAAGCTCATACACTGTAAAAAATGATCGTGATTTTAACGGTAAAAAACTGTGAAAATGCTACAGTAAAAACCTGTTAAATGGTTAACGGTAAGTTCCTGTAAAATTTACAGGGAAAAACCGTAAACTGATGTTCCCAGAATTCCTTGCGTTGCATTTCAAATTCTGTTTGAATTTGACGTTTTTTCTTTGAAATAACTATGTTTCTTAGTTTTTTTCTTATCGGTTATGTTTATTAGGGTTGTATGTTACATCTAATGTTGTTAAATTAATGTTTATAGCATATTTCAGTTTGAGTCTCACCATGATGGTGTTTAGTGCTTGTGTGAATGACACTGTGCACCTTCTATATATGCTATTATTTAAAAGCTGCTTGTGATGGGCTTTGGTTCATCATGTGACTTTCTCATTACCACCTGTATTTGGTGGTTATCAATGTATTTCAAAGGTACAAAACAGATTTCAGTACTTTAATAGGTTGGTATATTAACATTATATCAGTTAAAGAAATTACGGTATTTAACTGTAAATTTAAGTTAAAACCGTGAAACCTAAAACGTTGTTACCGTATTTTTTACGGTAGAATTCCGGCAACCACAGCTGCCAGTTTTTTACCGTAAATTTTACGGAGTTTTTTTTACAGTGTAACATGTAGCTTCGCCACAAGCAGAAGTATATAGTATATAGAAGGTGCAAAGAGTCATTCACGCAAACACAAAACATCATCATGGTAATAGACATGACAATTAAATAATACAATAAACATTCATTAAACAACAGAAGATGTAACATAAAGCCCAAATGTACATAACTGATTACAAAAACGATTAAAAACATGATTATTTAAACAAAATACTTTCAAATGTGGAGTTTCACACAGGGAATTCTGGGAATATCAATATACATTGATTTGTACTTTTTTACTTCTACAACCCGAATTCCGGAAATGTTGGGACATTTTTTTTTAAATTGAATAAAACGAAAACTAAAAGAATTTCAAATCACATGAGCCAATATTTTACTCACAATAGAACATAGACAACATAACAAATGTTAAAACTGAGAAATTTTATAATTTTATGCACAAAATGAGCTCGTTTCAAAGTTGATGCCTGCTACAGGTCTCAAAATAGTTGGGACGGGGGCATGTTGTCCATGGTGTTGCATCTCCTCTGGGCATCGAAGTTATGAGTTTCTGGAGTATTGGTGTTGGAATTTGGTCCCATTCTTGCCTGATATAAGTTTCCAGCTGCAGAAGAGTTTGTGGTCATCTTTGACATATTTTTTGTTTAATTGTGCGCCAAATGTTCTCTATAGGTGAAAGATCTGGATTGCAGGCAGGCCAATTCAGCACCTGGACTTTTCTACTACAAAGCTTCTACTACGAAGCCATGCTGTTGTAATAGCTGCAGTATGTGGTTTTGCATTGTCCTGCTGAGATACACAAGGTCTTCCCTGAAACAAACGTCATTTGGAGGGGAGCTCTAAAACCTTTATATACCTTTCAGCATTCCTAGTGCCTTCCAAAACATGCAAGCTGCCCATACCGTATGCACTTACGCACCCCCATGATTTCCAACAAGGATATCAAATTTGGACTTATCTGACCATAGAACACTTTTCCACTTTGAAACAGTCCATTTTAAATGAGTTTTGGCCCACAGGACACGACAGCTCTTCTGGACCATGTTCACATATGGCTTCCTTTTTGCATGATAGAGCTTTAGTTGGCATCTCCAGATGGAACGGCGGATTGTGTTTACCAACAGTGGTTTCTGGTAGTATTCCTGGGCCCATTTAGTAATGTCAATGACAGAATCATGCCGATAAGTGATGCAGTGTCATCTGAGGGCCTGAAGACCACGGGCATCCAACAAAGGTCTTCGGCCTTGTCCCTTACGCACAGAGATTTCTCCAGTTTCTCTGAATCTTTTGATGATGTTATGCACTGTAGTTGATGAGATTTGCAAAGCCTTTGCAATTTAACGTTGAGGAACGATGTTTTAAAAGTATTCCACAATCTTTTTATGCACTCTTTCACAGATTGGAGAGCCTCTGCCCATCTTTACTTCTGAGAGACTCTGCCTCTCTAAGACATCCCTTTTATAGCTATCCATAGCTATCAATTAACTTAAAATGTCTTGCTTTTTAAGCCTTTTGTTGCCCCCGTGCCAAATTTTTTGAGACCTGTAGCAGGCATCAAATTTGAAATGAGCTCATTTCATGGATAAAAGTGTAAAATAATGATGAAATAAAGAAATGTCTGGTTAGATCTTTTACAGTTTTCCCCTGTATATAGTACAGGTCTTACTATTAACCTATTAAGTTTTTTTTTTCTTTTCTGCAGCATTTATACAAAATTTTACAGTTAAAATTACACTTATTTTTTACAGTGTATATAAGTTTGTCTATGATATTGAGCGTAAATAAATGGGCTAAACTGTAATCGTGACTGCAAGTTACAGGTATATCTAAATAATTATTCACGATGCCTTCAGCTCAAATCAGTTTACAAACATCAGCATGGATTCCTATCAAGAAATGAATGAAGCAGTAATAACAGAGTTACGTTTGACCCTACACCTTGTCTAGACCGGATACGAGCATAATACTGTCCACACTGAATGCGAAATTCCCAACAGCAAATGGATTCCCTGTTCTATTTCTGACGTAGTCCAAGCTCTTTGCAAGGGCCGCTTTGTCACTTCAAGCTTCAAAATGTGCCGCATCCAGTATAGGAAAGATCACTGTTTATAATCAATGCTCTACTGTTTTTTTTGCTTTCGCTTGCTTCCTGTGTAGACATGGTGGCATGCTAATCACTTTCACACCAAATATACTTTAAATCAAACACCAGAGACCGCTTAGACAGATGTTTCACATGCTGATGATCGCTAACCTAACGTATAAACAGGGTACGATTTGTGAACAAACCAGAGGGGGGGATGTTTTTAAAAAAAAGAAGAAAAAAATCTTTATTATTTATTTATTGACCTTAGAGATTAGATAGCTTCGATATTTGACCACTATTTATGATAATACTTGGTTAATGATATTTTGATCAGAATAACGAGACACTGTACATATCCAATTGCGTTTGCTTCCATATTTTTGATCTCTGAATTTTAGAATATTGAATTTAAAGTTCCGAATTTCCTTTTCATCTTAAACTTGAAGCTGTATTTTTAAAAACAGAATTTTTGCAGTCTAAGAATTCAGAACAAAAAATCTGCTTTTTGAAAATACGTCTATAAAACTAAAAATTAAATTGTGTTAAATGTCAAATGTTCAATATTCAAGTTAAAAAAAATAAAATTCAGAACTGTTAAATGCCACACAATATTCAGTTTTGTTAAATGACACTTATCAATAATTCAAATTTACACAATACAAATTCAAAACGTTTTGTCAAATTATAAGCTCCATAAATGTAAACAACGCTCCTTATGTTGATTACATTCTGGGGTACTCTCCAAAATGGTGCAAGACAGTGAAAAAGTATGGTTAATTTCAATTTAAAATAAAATTACAGTTGAACCCCTGATGTCACAAGGACTATTTTACTGATGTTCTTGCTATCTTTCTGTCCTTGCTACCTTTCTTTTTATTTTCATTTTTGGGTGAACTATCCCTTTAAGTAACTTATTTCAATTTTCATGGTAATATCATTGCTGGAAGGTCAGAGAGCTCTCAGATTCCATCAAAAATATCTTAATTTGTGTTCCGAAGATGAACAAAGGCCTTACGGGTTTGGAACGACATGAGGGTGAGTAATTAATGACAAAATTTTCATTTTTGGGTGAACTATCCCTTTAAGTAATTATACAAAATACTATTTTCCCTTAAAGTTATAACATAATAAAAATAAGAAGAAGAAGAAAAATAAAAATAAATAATTTTATTCTTAAAGTTGTGAATCTGGCCTCAGCTCTCTAAGAAGTTTAAAAATTACAAATATTCTTCATGAACTCTAGAGACTGTCAGTGGTTCCTCTAGTAAAACAATCATAATGGAAAGTCTTTGAGGAACTTGAGTTCACAATATTATATTTGTGGGTCAGTGTTTCAGTCAGAAGAATCACAAATGGAGACTCCAGTTTCTTTTCAATTTACACTGGTGAGTCTGTTTTGGACTTGAGTAGATGAAGAAATGCGAAACATTCTCAAAAAGAATTTAAATATAGCTGCAAGCAGCAATTACGGGGCCAAGCATTTCAGCTGCAAAATGAGGAGCTAAGCATACCATGGAGCATCAGACCAAATGCAACAATGAGTACTAAAAGCAATTTTAGGATGATTTCAATTGAAATGGCTGAATACAACCTAATAATAAAATTCATATATGGTTTAAATAAATAATAAATACAACCTCTAGTACAGTGGTTTTCAAACCTGTCCTACAAGCACCCCTGCCCTGCACATTTTGTATGTCTCCCTTATCAGATACACCTAATTCAGGTCTTGCAGTCTCTACTAACGAGCTGATGAGTTGAATCAGGTGTGTCTGATAAGGGAGACATACAAAATGTGCAGGGCAGGGGTGCTTGTAGGACAGGTTTGATAACCACTGCTCTAGTAATATGATTAAATGGCTTATCACTTTTGACTAACAGGTGGCGCTGATATCAAATCATTTTGGTTTGTTCTGTGTGAGGTGACAATGGCATACACAAAGTTTGTTGTCATTATGTCAAAGCTTTGCAGAGATATAGCCTCAGAGTCATTTTGGCACCATGCCTAAAATTCGTAGTGGCGCTGTACGAAAATGGTCTTTTTTGAGTACTTTCAGGTCATGGTCTCGATGGTACATACAGTTTCGTAATGGTACACCAATGCATTCAAAAAATATAACATTTTATATCATAATACTCTGTTGTAGTCATTGGCAATTTCATGTTTTGTTCAATTATAGCGCCACCAAGAGGCACAATCCCACCAAATTTTTTATGTGTCTTTAGAGTGTGCCCATACATATGTGTGTCAAATTTGGTGAAAATATCTCATTTTGTTTTGGAGTTATAGACATATTTATGTATGAGTAGATGAAAAATGACTGACAGCTGACTTTGTTTGCATTTTTGTGCCACTTACTATCAAAATTCTGGCAATTGGGTAACAATGTTTAGCCGACACACTATGTTTCCGAATTACCTACGGTGGTTTTGTGTCAATCGGAGTAACGGTTTCTAAGATATTGGCAAATGTTTTTTTAAGCACTAAAATGCAACGTTGTGCAAACCATAAGGCAAAACCTGGCAAGTTTGGTACCGCTGGACTCGACAAATATTCAAGAGTCTAAAAAGGTGACTCCCGTGAAAGACTCCCACTGCCTCGAAACTTTTCATGCTACTTCAGGGCATCGTGCTGATGAACCATACCAAGTTTCGTAATGATACGTCAATGCGTTCGTAAAATATAGCATTTGACTACAAAATTGAAAATGGCCAACGCCCAAAATGGCTGACATGGGAAAATTGGACACGGATCGACTCGGCATGATACACCGAACCTAAAGAGACCAGTTTTGTGATTTTTGGCCAAACCATTGAGAAGTTATAAGGAAAAATAGCCACTGCGTCGAAACACTGCAGGTAGTCTCAGGTCATGCTTGTTATAACACACACCAAGTTTGCTCTCAATACACCAAACCATTGCGGAGATATAGCCTCCGATCCATTTTTGCACGCTTGTCGTAGAATTCGTTCGCGCCTTATTATTATTTGAGAACGGTTTGACTAATCGGCTTGAATTAACTTTTTGCCAGCATAGACTGAAAATGATCTGAGCCAATTTTGGAGAAAATCAAACAAACCATCTAGGATGAGTTAGAAAAAGTAGGTTTTACGAACAATTGAAAATAGCGAAAAAACTAAACCTCACGTTTTTTAAATTTTGGACTTGATTTGACTCGGCTTGAGCCAAGGTTTCAGAAGAAAAAAAGATTTTTCATTTTGTGGCTTACGGTTCAAAAGTTATTAGCATAAACATGAGTGAAATTTTGGACAAGTGGCGGCGCTAGAGAGTTTGAGTTTGAGACTCCAAACTTGCTGTGGTTAGTATTGACATTGTCCTCTAACAGTGTGCCAAATTTTACAACTTTCCCACAATTGGTTCTATGGGCTGCCAAAGACGCAATGGTGGAAGAAGAAACGGAAGAAGAAGAAGAAATGGAAGAAGAATAATAATAAGAACACCAACAGATACAATAGGTGCCTATGCACCTTTGGTGCTTGGCCCCTAATAATGTCAACAAAAACAATAGGTGCCATCGCACCTTTGGTGCTTGGCCTCTAATTACATACTTGAACAAGTATGATCTTCACTCACTACCAACTGAAATAATCTAGTTCTTTTGTGTACTGATAAACTGTATGTGTAAGAGCTCAGATCTTTTCCAGACTCACTGTTTTGAACAATCTCCTGCATCTTCTTCCAGACTCTGAAGGGCAGGTTGCCCAAGTAACGTGGCACATGAATCAAAGCTCCAGAAAGCGTCTGTGGATCCGTCTGTGGGTTCTGGACTCTGGAAGAACACTCAGGATCAGAACTGCAGTGGCTTTGACTTCAGAAGCAGAGAGACCAGAGACACCAGCAGATCACTCACCTTTCCATTGAGACTGGAAACCTCTGCAGAACAAACACACAATTTATCATCAACAACTCAGTCAATCAATCAATCATTCAATCTATGATCAGAAATCAGACCTGTAGAAAGCAGACATCATTGGCTTTCATCATCTCCTCCGTGTCTTTGATTGTGTGTGAAAGAGCTGAGATGTGTCTGTTGATCTCCTCCAGCTTCTCCTTCATCATCTGCTTCTTCTGCTCCTCTTCCTTCCTCAGTGCAGTGATTGTAGCTTCTTCTTCGTGTCTGAGAAACTGATGAAGCTTCTCAAACTGCTGTTTAATCTGACGCTCTGTGTGCTCAGCTTGAGACTGAAATCAAATCACATTCATCATCTCAATCGACACACATCAACACTTCACATCATTAATATCTGTGATAAACTCGAATAATGAATATAGCTTAACCAGAAACAAATAGCTGCTTTTATTTACAACATCATAAACTGGAATTTATTATATTAAAATAATCATAATTGCATATAGTGATCCTACAAATGTAATTAAAATGACTCCTGTTTGTTACTTAACCTTGATGTGTTGAACTGTCTTTTCAAACTCTCCTTTCAGTTTTTCATTGTGTTTAAGTTTCTCTTGTAAGGATTTCAGTGCTTTACAGAGTTCCTCCTAGAATTGAACACATCACACAAAACACCAGCTGCTTAGAGGATACAGTGCTATTAAAAAGTATTTTTCCCCACAAACTAAGTTGAGTCATAAATTAAAATCTAGCATAAACAAAGGCAACCAAAAGGCAATACTAAATACAGTTTGTAAATGACAATGTTATTTATTGAACTTAAAAAGTTATTCAAAATGTATTTGCCCCCATAGTTTCTAATTCCCCAAATAAATGAAACTTTATTTATAATGGGGTTCAAACAAAACCAGTCCTGATCACTGCCAAACCTGTTCAATCAAATCAATGCTTAAACAGAACTTTTCAACAGCATGAAGTTGGCTAAAATGTCGTAAACAGTAACACAATGCCAAAGGTGAAAGAAACTCCAGAAATGAGGAAGAATGTGACTGAAATACATCAATCTGTGAAGGGTTACAAAGCTATTTCAAAGTCTCCTGGCCAGAAATAAAACAAATTCTAATTTAACCAGAAATAAAGCATCAACCAACATGTTCTCTCTCCCAACTCGTCACATATTGAAGCTTGGTCAGGACCACCTGGCATCGCCCTTTTGATGCAAAGGGTACCCCTTTAGCGCCATTTTTCGACTTGCAGGGTCCTCCGTTGTTTTCAGTTGTTTGTCTTAATTTAATGGTTTGCATGCATTTGTAAAAAATTAGAAATAATTTTATATAAATTTATACTTTCACTGGAGCACCTAACCCTTACCCTAAACCTACCCACCTCTGAACAATATAAAACACATAACAGGCAAATATAAGTGCAGTCACAGGTATTTATTCCAAAAACTGACCATAAACAAGTGGTATAAAAGCATTACAAACAAGATGTGTTGCATTCCAAGTCTTCTGAAGCCATACAAAGTCTTTATGCGAAGAAGAGAGTAAAACATAAGGTTTTAATCGCTGAAAATGATCCTGCTCCGTTAACGTGCTCACATCTCATTCAAAAGCATACTCCCATCCTGTAGCATGACACAATCGGTTATGAGACACACAAGAGCCAATAGCATTTCACAACCGAGGCTGACGTTCTGGCGGTATTTTTTGAATTTGTGCACAGAGACCGCACACAGGAAGAGATTTATGGCGGACGGAGTTGGCGATCGCGTCCTCTCACAAATTGTTTTGCCTCGGAAGACTTGGACTATTAATACTTTTTGAATAAATTATGACGGTAGTTGTATCTGCCTGTTATATCTTGTGTTTTATTGACTGATGGTAGGTTTAGGGGCAGGGGTTGGGTTACGTGGTCATAAATGTGTAAATATTGTAATATAAATAAAACTGTTGTGACTGTTTACATTGAAAAATCACACCCGATCATATAAGCAATAATGGCAATGTTATTACCAAATATATAATTTAATTATGACGATAAAATTCCCAGTATCGTGTCGGCATATTGACACCAAGGGTTTCTTATTGAAAGCAATGGAGGACCCTGCAAGTCAAAAAAATAACGCTAAAGGAGTACCTTGAGCGTCAAAAAGCAACGCCAAGTGGTCTTGACCAAGCGTCCATATGTGATGAGTTGGGAGTGAGACGGTGTTGCAATATTTCCTCAAGGCCAGAAGAAATATACCAATTTGCAAAAGTCACAAAATGCATAGTTGATATTAAAAATTGATTGACTAGTAACTTCTTACTACTAAACTCAGAAAAAAAACAGGTTTTGATTATTGAACCTAAAAACCTACATGCTTAATTCTTTCTAATTCTTGAAGGATGTTCTGTTAAGTCCTCATCATCAGTCAAGAACTTGGGTGTGTTATTTGACAGCAATCTGTCATCTGAAGGCCATATATCAAGCATCTGTGAAACCATTTTTCCATCTTAGAAATATCTCTAAATTAAGACATATGTTGTCAATGTTTAATGCAGAAAAGTTAATCCATGCATTCATGACCTCACAGCTAGATTATAGTACTGCATTACCGGGTGGTTGACCTGCAGGCCAGATAAACAAACTCCAGCTGGTTCAAAATGCAGCAGCCAGGGTACTCACTATAACTAAAAAATCTGACCATATTAGCCCGGTTCTGTCAACACTGCACTGGCTCCCTAATAAACATTGAATACATTTTTTAAATTCTACTGATTACTTATAAAGCTCTGTTTATTTTTGCTATCATGGACTTTGTTTCAATCATCACGTTTTTCCTTTGTTTGATTTTTCTGCCACTCCTGGCAGCTGTTTCATAAAACTAGTTTAACATATAAGCCAGGCTTATTTCAGTTATTCTGAATTATTGTCACTTTAATTTGGTTTCCGAAAGCAAATTTACCATAGCTCAAGCTCAGTCACTGTGGCAACTTATGCTGAGAAATTAACCTGGTCAGGAGCAGGCTAACTGTCAGGCTAAGCTGAGCTCCTCTAACACTCAACAATACGAAGGCATTGATATTACCACTGACTCTCTCACATACAATTAGTTGACTTTATTATTAGTCCAAAAATAAAAGTATACAGAAAATGCAACTTAAATAAACAAATGAATAATTGGCTACAACCAACTGTATTTAATGTATTGTGCCCAAAATGTAATGACCTTTTTTTAAGATATATGAAAACATTTTAACATAGTTGCTACTTGTGCATTCTGTTGATCAGCAGTTTCTAGCCATGCAGCCTTTATCTGGGGTTTTATGACAGCTGTGACTTTTATGGTTGTTAGTAGAACATTACACATTACACATTACAATCTAAAATTGCTCTTTAAAGCATTAAAGCATTAAAAACACTAAATTAAAAGTTAAAGTCACTGAATTAAAAATGAAAATAAATAATAGAAATCAGACTACATTTTAACTGATAAGAGGAACACACATTTAACTCATTTAAGCTAGTAGGGCTGTAGGCCTATTAGCCAGCTTACATTTGATTTACAGTTACTGCTATCATAAAAATACACTTATATGTAGGATTAAAACTCTACATGTGTCACATTTAATGTCCAACAACAAATATTTTAGCAGAATGCATATTTTATTCAGAATTATTGTGCTACTATTCTATTGCGCTCCGTCTGTTTAGTGTGCATGCGCGCAGCAGCGCTCGTTCACTCGCGTAAGGCTCGCCCACTCCTGACAGCAAAATGGATATATTTGCATGACTTTCTAACATTTCTAACGTCTCATATGCATTAAACAGCACAAATATTTGCTGTTTGCAATGGGGGATTGATTTGATCCATGATCGACATTAAGGGCTGCTTAAGAATAAGCGTCCACATCAAATTATCCTGACTCATTGAACCTGGATCGAATTAGTGAGATTGCGTAAACTTAAATTGTCATTTATGAAACCGCTTTAGCCCCGATTGATTTGTTTGGTTATTTCAAGTCAGGTTTTGGACTTTAATCCCCACTTTTCTTAGTGTCTTTTATGAAACAGCCCCCTGGTCACCGTCATTATGAGTTCATTGTTTTCAGCTGTGTTTGATTTTTCCACCTCAGGTTGTACCTTCCTTTCATTCTGTGTCCAGTCACTGTTGCGTTAAGTGTGTTTTGCTTCTGCCTGTTTGCCTGCTTGTTGGAATAGTATTATTAAACTTTGTGTTTTGGAACGTTATTCATAGTCTTCATCTCTCTTCCTGCATTCACCCATGAGAGATGACCAGATTTGCTGTAGTGGCTCGTATGAACCACAATTTTGTAACCTACATGAAGGAGTTTTGCCATCTAGCCTTTGATGAAAAAACCATGAAATCATTGTTTTGGATTGGGGCTAATTATTACCATCCCATTGACTTTCCAGACGCCTCTGGACTTAACTGGAGAGATGCCATCATTAGGTGCCTGGAGAGTGTCTTTTCCGGTCCAGAGCACAGCCAGAGCAGAGCTGGAATCACCACCATCGACCACAAAGAATTTGTGTGAGCCCCCACAGATGGAGAGCTACAGCCCACTGAATGGAGTCTGCGACGTCAGAGGACAAGGGAGTAGTAAATGTGGACCATGGGGACTGGCTGACTGACTGGGAAACAGAGGCATTGATTCCCACCCTATCCCACCTGGTACCTTTATCATCACTGTTTCTAGACAGCATTAAAAAGAGTATTGACTGTGAATTATTCATTTCATCAACCTGCATGGACTGTGTGATACTTACTGTTATCCTATCAAGATTTGTATTGCCACCATCGCTACAAAGCTCAGCCTGTTCTCTAGCCCTGCCACTGCCGGATGTTTACAGCCCTGCACCGTCTCCATTGATGCCCTGCTGCCCAGCCTCTGATCCTTCGCTCCTTCTCAGTAGACCTGTCTGCTCCGCCTTGGCTCCTCCCACCTTTGGCTCCACCAGAGACCCTCGGCCTTGCGGCTCCACCAGGTTCCCTCATTCCACCGGCTCCCTTTGGTCAATTGTCACTCTAATTCCACTATGGACTTATGGGCCATCATCACTGCTGAGCTCTGGGTGTGCATCTTTTCCACCATCGCCGCCAGAGTATCATCGTCGCCCACTTGCCGCCCTTCCTCAGTCACCTCCTCCTATCACCATGCCTTCATCACTTCCTCGTCTACCTCCAAAACCCCCTTCATCCCTCCCTCTTCTATCATTTATTACAGTGCGAGGTCGTGCCTTGCCCGAGGGGGGTGTACTGTCACAGTTATGTTCAGTTTGTTTTAGTTATCATTGACTTTATTTATTTTCATTCATCACGTTACTTTGTTTGTTACCATGGTGATCGACATTATGAGTTTGTTGCTTTCATCATTCACCCATGACAGTTTCCCAGTATTTAAGTGAGCTTCTGTCACATTACAGCCCCTTGTAAGACCCCAAATGATCTCCAAACTTCAGGAACTCACACAAAACAGATGCCATGCAACAAAACAATAAAACTAATCTGGAGAAGAGATCTCCAAAGAGAGCAAAGAGATCTCCTTGCTCATTTACGACCACCTTCTCACCTCTTCCCTCTCTCTCTCACTCTTCTCCCCCAAAAGGCTTCACTGAAAGTTCACTAAGAATATCTATACACCACATATGTTGTATCTTGTGAACCTGTTGTTTTCCCCTTCATGTTTAGTATTAATCTAAAGGTCTCCATGCGACTGGTAAAATGGCCTCAATTTTACAGCAGTCACATATATTATGAGAAAGATTGAAAACTTTTGAAGAATTGTGTTCTGCTTCTGAGGAGCATGTCTCCCTCAGAGTATGCTCAGAGTGTTTTCCTATTTCCAGCCAGATGTGCCCTTCGGTCACGAGATATATGAGCGAAGTGGCATTATTATGGTGGCCATATGTGCCATTTATCTGGGACATGTCCTGGTCAGGATTTTTATATTGCCTAAAACATCCAAAGTAGTTTGACCAATAACATGCAGGTATTGTACATAATCGACCAATTGTGGCACGTGAGAACGATCAAAGCGATGCAAATACGTGCACGTGTTTGTTCGTTCATTCGACTTGAAACTCCGCACCAATCATTGTATGACACCAAAGTACCACGAGAGCGATTTGAAAGAATAAGGAGCCATCTGCTCTGCTCTTTATAGCTCTCGTGAAATAATGTCATACAACCATTGATCTGCACAGTGCAAACCTGGATATTTTAGGCAATATAGAAATCCCGGCAAGGGTGCGTCCCATAAAAATGGCCTGTATGGTCATCCTAGGCATTATAGTCATTTGGGATTATGTTAACAGAAAACACCCACACTGTGTGTGAGTCTCTGGAGGTCTACATCCAAATCTCTCACATGCTGCTGTGGATCTTCGTGGTGTCAGGTACGCATACCTTAGATTCGTCTTTGAGCAATTGATGTATTTAGTGGAACTGAACACTATTCTGAATTCAATTTTCATTGTTTAATTATACAATTGGCATGATACATTTTTACCTGACAAATAAAATGTTTGTTTTTTTTTAAATTTATTCTGAACTCATCTGAAATCATTATTTCTAGTAGATTAAAGTGCAGTTTTGTGTTTCCGCAAATCTGTGTCCAGGATAGATCATACTGGCCAAGTGAATTTCTGTGCGACACAGGGTCCTTAATGGACAGATTAAATAAAGTGAGAGAGAAATTAAAGATAAATTAAGTGACCTTTGCAGAAGTGCAAGTAAAAGACTAAACACGCAGGAAAACTTCAACCACTATTGGATACCATCGTTGGGCCAATTCAGGTGGTCCTTACACCCTCATGCCCATTATGCTCTTATTTAGCACACAAACTCTGGAACAGTCTTCCTAGCATTGTTTGGGAGGCAGACATACTCTGTCAGTTTAAATCTAGATTAAAGACACTCTTTGCCTTAGCATACACATAATGCACAAACACAACGATACAATGAAAATCCCTATAAAGGGACATAAGGAAGTTTGGGTTCCTTGACACTGTCACCTTTGGCTTGCTTAGCTGGGGTCGGAAGAGCTGCTTTATAGTTGATTCACATCCTGCAACACTGAAACTGAACTGAATCAACTTTAAACTGATTGAATTGAGTATGATATTTTGAAAATGACATGACACATTTGCTAATATTTGTTGAACTAACTATTGTTAAACCTAACTTGACTGAATTCAAAGAACTTCACGTATCTATTGAAAACTGAATCTACCTGTTTATCTCCATAAAGGTGCTTTGACATAATTCGGTATTTTATAAAGTGCTATCGAAATAAAGAGACTCGACTTGAACTAAAAAAACCCACAGAGAGAGGCATTATCTCCAGATGGGAGAAAGTGGGGTGAACCTTCATACAAATGGATTATCAAAGATGTCTCAAAAGAGCCAAAAATATTGAAGGAACTTTGTGCTTAACTGTATTCTGTGTTTACTCAGGTTGTCTTTATTTTGTGTTCTATTACATTTAAAGATCTAAGACTATATAGTATGAGATGTACACAAAAACAAAAAAATATATCAATATGGGAGCAAATACTTTTTCCACAGAACATTATGCATCATATGAAGGCGAGTAAAAATGCAGAGAGAAATACAATGCATGAATGCAATTATATCAGTGTTAAATGACTACTTACTGTTCTTTCCATATGAAAAAAAGAGGCATTGGTCTTACCTTATATGATGGAACAACTTCATTGATGGGTCTGAATTTGTGATTGTCATGTTGTTCTGAGTTAGTACACACAACACACACAGGCTGTTTGTCCTCCAGACAGAAGAGTTTGAGTTTCTCACTGTGTAAACTGCAGATCTCCTCAGATCCTGATGAACGCTTCTCATTCCTTTCTTTCAGTAATGACTCACACAAGTTTTTTAATGCAAGATTAAGAGGAGGATGTTGATTTGAGGATCTTCTCCTGCAGACAGGACATTCCCGAGTGTCCTTGGTTCTCCAGAACCGTTGAAGACACTCTTTACAAATACTGTGACTACATGACAAAATAACAGGATCCTTAAAGATTTCGTGACACACAGGACAAATATAGTCATCTTGAGATTGTGAAGCCATTTTCACTGTTTGAACTCCAGCAATCTGAACTTTACTTTCACTTTCTGAAATATGGTTTTAAAAAGGAATCACCATAAGTATCAGAAACATCTGCTGTCTGTTTAGAAACAATATCCAAAAAAATCCTTCTAGAAAGTGTTTCTATTCCTTCTCCACTGATCGCTGATTCGTTTTTGCTTTTGTTGAGATATTGAGAAAGAAAAAAGAAATAAGTCAGCCTCTTCCTAGTCAGTGAGTTTCTGATCACCTTTGGTGTGTTAAAATAGTTCAAAGATCAACATCAGGATTTATTCAGGTTAAACTTTAACAAAATGCATTCAAAATTAACTTGCATAGGAAACTTTCTCGAGTATAATGTGAGAAAACCTTAAATCAAACACAAAAGAACAATGGAAAGCACAAACTTTGATAATAAAAAAAGAACAAAGACAATCTGTGTGTACAGTGCATGCATAATTATTATGCAAGGTGATATTCTGTTCATTTTTTCCAAGCACATTTTAACAATTCCAAATCACATCAATCTTAATAACTACTATTAATTTTACATATAATGATTTATAATATATGATTTTACATATAATGAAGTTATATATGAATGTCAAGTCAATGATTCAACCACCCATTCACAAGGACAGTCACTTTCTTTGTTCCTGAATGAATCAGCCGTTTGAATGAATCCACTGAATGAATGAATCCGTGACAAATGCAGTAACTTGCTGCCACCTACTGGCACGTTAATTTTCATTTTAAAATATCATATGAATTTAAAAGCATTCATGCCACTTCTGAGCCTCTTAAACAATTTAATGTTGTTCAATTTATTGTTTTCATTAAAAAATAACATTTTATAAATATAAATGTATTGATATAAAAGATTACACATTTAATAAGGTTAGAAAAAATGCCATTACAAAAGTGCCCCTCCAAATCACTTTGAGTCAAATTCGCCTCATAATGTGAAGGTAAATTTTTGTCATTGATCAAAAGGTGCTCTTATTATTATTATTATTTTTTTATTAAACATAAGGGCACATTAACACCCCCTCATTCCCCTACCCCTTCCAAGCTAGAGTCCCCCCAGTGAATTTTCAATCGATCAAGCAATGAAAGACTAAATTTGCATATTCTACAAAACAGTCATTCAGATTACGCATTGCTGAAACACTGGCGTTTTGTTGCTGAGTGTGCCTGAATTCTGCTCTCTCAGGAATTCTCTCATTATAAAGTGCAGACGTACATGCGATGTAAGTATCAGAGATAGCTTCACTGATTATAATGGGAGTGTTTTTTTTTTTAAAATTGCATTACCTCGCACTAGACTGAAGTCTGTGATGATGTTCTTTGGTAATGTAAATGTTCTTTGCTCATTCTCTATAGCTGCTGTTTGAATAACCGAGGACATGTAAGTGTTCCAATTAGCAACTTAGCCTACAATGTTTTTATTAAATTGTGATCATGTTAAATATATTATTTAACATCATATTAACATCATATTTTCATATTAAAAATATTTTATGACATTCATTCTACTTGACTAAAAAGATAGTGTTGTAAAGAGAGCCAAACGAAACTAACTGCACGCACAACAATATAATGTGTAGTTAATAGATTACACAAACATTAAGCTGCTTTTAGCCTTACCCTGGAGTTGGAGTTGATTAAAATTAATTAATGTGACCACCAATTATACACAATTTCATTACACAGCAAACACTAAAGGTACAACAATTCATAGGTGCATCAGTTAGAATCATAATCATAATCAGAAAGAGCTTTATTGCAAAGTATGCTTGCGCATACAAGGAATTTGTTTTAGTGTCATAAGCTTCCAGTTCACAGAGACAACAATGACACACAGACAATAAAAATAAGATGAGAATAAAAAAAATGCACATATGTAAATAAAAATACACAAACAATTTAAAAAAATGAAAAATAAATAAATTGTATGTACAGTTGTGCTATAGATGATAGAATGGAATAGAATAGAAAGAGATGCAAGAATGTACTAGGTTGGAGGTGGTAGCAAATAAATACAAGGTTAAATACGGGGGGGGGGGGCGGCATTTAACTTTTCATAAGGTGGATTGCCTAGGGGAAGAAACTGTTCTTGTGCCTGGCTGTCCTGGTATTTGGGGCTCTGTAGCGTCGGCCAGATGGCAAAAGTACAAAAAAGGATGACTTGGATGTGAGGGATCCAGAGTGATTTTCTGAGCCCTTTTCTTCACTCTGGATGTATACAGTTCTTGAAGGGTGGGCAGGGGGCACCAATAATCCTTTCAGCAGTCCAAACCATTCTCTGTAGTCTTCTGATGCTGGTGAGTGGGGGGGAGAGCAGGGGGGTTCCTCTTGAAGTCCACAATCATCTCCACAGTTTTGAGCATGTTTAGCTCCAGGTTCTTAAGACTGCACCAGACACCCAGCTCTTTAACCTCCTGTCTGTAGGCAGACTCGTCACCGTCCTGAATGAGGCCGATAAGTGTGGTGTCATCAGCAAACTTCAGGAGCTTGACAGAGGGGTCTTTAGAGGTGCAGTCGTTGGTGTACAGGGAGAAGAGCAGTGGGGAGAGGATGCAACCTTGAGGGGCACCAGTGTTGGTGGAGCGGCTGTTTGACATGAATTTCCCCAGTCTCACTAGCTGTTGCCTATCTGTCAGAAAGCTGGTGATCCACTGACAGATAGAGCTAGGGACCAAGAGCTGGGTTAGTTTGGTCTGGAGGAGTGTTGGAATGATGGTGTTGAAGGCCGAACTGAAGTCCACAAACAGAATCCTCACATAAGTCCCTGATTTGTCCAGGTGTTGCAGGATGAAATGCAGTCCCATGTTGACTGCATCATCCACGGACCTGTTTGCTCGGTAAGAAAACTGCAGGGGGTCTAGTAAGGGTCCAGTGATGTTCTTCAGATAAGCCAGAACCAGTTTTTCAAATGACTTCATGATGACAGACGTTAGAGCCACAGGTCTATAGTCATTAAGTCCTGTTATCTTGGGTTTCTTTGGGACGGGGATGATGGTGAAGAGTTTGAAGCAGGAAGGGACTTCACACAACTCCAGAGTTCTATTGAAGATCTGTGAAAAGGTTTTCAGGCAGGCTGGTGTCACACCGTCTGGGCCTGGTGCCTTTCTTCTTTTGTTCTTCCTGAAGACCTGGCGCACATCATTTTCACTGATCTGAAGTGCAGGAGGGGGGAGAGGGGAGTTGCAGGAGGTGTTAAAGGTATGTGTAGAGATGATCGGACCGGGTGTGGGGAGTTTCGTATCTACAATAAAACTCATTCAGATCTTCAGCAAGTTGTTGATTCGCCTCAGTGCTGGGGGATTGTGTTCTGTAGTTGGTGATGGCTTTCAGGCCCTGCCACACTGAAGCTGAGTTGTTGGAAGTGAACTGATCTTCCAGCTTTTTAGCGTAGCTTCTTTTAGCCGCTCTAATCTCCTTATTCAGTGTCTTCACGGCGAATAGATCAGCTTACAGTTAATGAAGAGTGCTTCTAGATCGGGACAGCACATCTTTCACACTGTTGCATCTGTACACCACCTCTCATTGATGTAGAAGCATGTGCCGCCGCCACGTGATTTCCCCATTGATTCTGCATCGCAATCCGCTCTAAACAGCTGAAAGCTCGGCAGATGAAGTGAGCCGTCCAGAATGGCGTCATTCAGCCAGGTTTCCGTGAAACACAGAGGAGCAGAGTTTGATAAATCCTTATTTATCCTGGAGAACAGAAGGTGTTCGTCCGTTTTGTTGGGTAGAGAGCGAAGGTTCGCCAGATGGATGCTATGCAACGGCTTTCGAAATTCGCTCTGTCTAAGCTTGATGAGCGCACCGGCTCGCTTCCCCCGTCTGCGCGTCCTGAAGCGTTTGATCAGCGCCACTGCTCTGCCGACTACAATGTTCAGCAAAACGTCCGGATAATCGAAAACTGGAAGAAGATTTTGTGGTGTGTTCTGCCGAATGTTCAGCAGTTCATCCCTGGTAAAACTGATT
Source organism: Tor tambroides (assembly GCA_021397915.2). Classification (NCBI taxonomy): domain Eukaryota; kingdom Metazoa; phylum Chordata; class Actinopteri; order Cypriniformes; family Cyprinidae; genus Tor; species Tor tambroides. Next base: position 23,717 of record JAFVLL020001767.1, read on the forward strand.
GTGTTTGAAAAACAAAAAACAGGAAAAACTAACAAAAACACTAAAACAACTGGAGAGCGAAGCATGGCTGCCGTGTGGTGCAATCTTGTCTTGTTATTGTTAATCTTGTCTTGTCTTGTAGCACACGTCAATTACACACCAAGAAAGATCACTCAATACATGCCAAAACCACTCTGGCTAACTACTTAGCCATCGTCAAGATAAAATAGAGGATGGCACATGAAGGATAACCTGCACTAATACCCCCTGCACACACACACTCACAACTACAAATGCATATACACAAATACAAATGCTGGGGGACCGGCTACAATTAATCAGTTACATTAAGCCAGGCCTCCCCAGCGACTAAAAACACTAAATTAACCCACAAATCAATTAACCACAGATAAAGGCAAATAATGGGCTACTGGCTTTCTTACCCACCACCGGACATGGGGTATAGCGTTCGGGGAAAAAAAACCCACTGGCAACGGCTGCCGAACTTTTGTTAGAGAAAACCCCAAACTGCAAACTATCCCTCCCAATCGCTTTGCACATGTCGCAAAGAAACTTCCAGCCCACGTCCTGGCACGCCAGTGTAAGGGAAACAGGTCAATTTAGCTCAAATAGAATCATTTATGATTTTATAGGGAATTTGGGCAGAATCACTGTTTTACGGCTGATCACCGAGTCGACCAGCAATTCACTGAACGATCCGTATGACATCAACTATGCGCTGGATATTAAAATCCAAAATATAGTGAAAACACTTTTAAATACCACAGTAACTATATCGGCAGTTTAAGACATCAACTTGTAAGCACAAAACACAAGATACTTATCTTTTCAATATAAATAAGCTTTATTGGATAAATCTAAGACATGTAAACTAATCTAACACATGAACACACACACTCACACATTCACACAAGTTGCAGAAAGAGAGAAAGTGAGGAAAGAATAAGTTTAAGAGAGTGAAAATGTGAAATCCCAAGTTTATGGCAATATGGCGATTATAGCCAAGTTTATAGCAATAATTTACAATTAAAATGGCGGCGTGTGATTACGCAGCGGCTTGGTGATCTCACTTTGTTGTTCTGTTTTGTGTGTTTTGTTTGTTAGTTCAGACACTGAACGCTGTTATTCAATTTGGAAGAGCTGAACTTTTAGATATTGGGAGATGTTGCCAACCTTATGCACCCACAAAGCTGGACTTTATACCACTGGAGATTCAGCGGATCTGCGAAGCTACTAACATCCCGCATAAGTGGCACCGGAGGCGGAGAAAGGAGCGGAGGCAAAAGCGGGGCAGGAGAGGTGGCCTACGTGCTAAGCTACATGCTAACTCACATAGAACAGCCCTTCCGAGTCTCTTTCTCACAAATTCCCGGTCAATCGTCAACAAGATGGATGAGTTACGGCTGAGGATTATGTCACGTGGTATGGATAGCTGCGTGATGATCGTCACAGAGACTTGGCTTAATAACAACATACCCGACGAGGCTATTGAACTGGAGGGCCGCTCCGTCTACCGAGCTGACAGGACGGCAGCTTCTGGTAAGAGTAAAGGCAGTGAAGGGTGCATTTATGTTCATAATAATTGGTGTACTGCAACGAATGTTATTGGAACGTACTGCTCCCCAGATTTGGAATATCTGGCAGTGAAATGCAGGCCGTTCTACATGCCAAGGGAGTTTTCTGTTTTTATGATTACAGCTGTTTACATACCACCACTGGCTAATGTCAGGTCAGCACTGGAGAAGTTGCACAGCACTATAAATGGCCACCTAAATGCACATCCAGAGGGAGTTGTGATTGTTGCAGGAGACTTTAATCATGTAGAACTGAAAGCTGTGTTTCCCAAATTTTTTAAGTGCATCAACTTCCCGACTAGGGACAGTAATATTCTGGATCAGGTCTATATGAACATCCCAGGGGCATATAAAGGGGCATATAAACCTGCAGCATCTCCACATCTTGGCATGTCAGACCACATCTCCCTGGAAATGATACCGGCCTAAAGACATCTTATCTGCCAATCAAGACCAACTGTTAAAACCATACAAGTCTGGAGTGTGGAGGCCATCTCAGCGCTTCAGGACTGCTTTGAATGCACTGACTGGGGAGTGTTTAAAGAGAATGCAGATATAAAGGAGTACACCTCATCTGTTCTGGCCTATTTATATTTCTGCACGCACTCAGTGCTGCCCACGAAATCCATCAGAGTATTTCCTAACCAGAAACCGTGGCTGGACAGTATGGTGCGGTCTTTGCTTAAAGCCCGAGATGTTGCCTATAGGTCAGGTGACCTGCTGGCCTACAGGAGAGCCCGGAGAGATCTGAAGAAAGGCATACGGGAGGCTAAACACAGGTACAAGATACGTATTGAGGGACACTTTGAAAACAACAACCCCCGGCACCTGTGGAGAGGTATTAAAGCCATAACAGACTACAGGGGCAGCAAGCAGATGATCAGTCAGGATCAGGCACTCCCTGACACCCTGAATCAGTTCTTTGCCCGCTTCGATTCACAAGGTGGTGAGGTGACAGCCCAGCTGTCCCAGTTTGAAGAACAGCGGCAGCAGACCCTTCAGTGTCGTCAGGTGAAGGCTGCACTGAAGAAAATCAACGTCACCAAGGCCGTGGGGCCAGACCAGGTGTCAGGTCGGACATTGAAATTATGTGCAGACCAACTTGCAGGAGTGTTTCGGGACATCTTTAACCTTTCACTGCAGCTCAGCATTGTCCCTGTTTGCCTTAAATCCTCCATTATTGTACCTGTGCCAAAAAAGTCATCTGTTACCTGCCTCAACGACTATCGTCCAGTAGCTTTGACCCCTGTCATTATGAAATGTTTCGAGAGGCTTATTCTGCAGCACATTAAGAACATTGTATTTCCGGAATTAGACAGCTACCAGTTTGCTTACAGGGAGAATTGATCTACGGAAGACGCAGTCATCATAGCACTCCACACAGCCCTTTCCCATCTGGAGATGTCAAATACATATGTCAGGATGCTATTAGTCGATTTTAGCTCCGCTTTTAATACAATAATCCCCCACAAACTGGTACAGAAACTCTGCAAATTGGGCCTGTCCACCTCATTGTGCGTATGGATCAGAGACTTTCTAACCAACAGGCCATAAGTTGTAAGAATAGGGGACAACACATCGTCTGCCCTCATTCTGAACACAGGATCTCCGCAAGGATGCGTGCTCAGTCCAGCGCTCTTTACTCTCTTCACACACAACTGCACCTCTATCCACGCCTCCAACACTATTGTGAAATTCGCTGACGATACCACCGTAGTGGGTCTCTTATCGAACAATCATGAGACTTTCTACAGGGAGGAAATCCATCACCTGGACCTGTGGTGTTCAGCAAACAATCTGGTTTTGAACACCAATAAGGCCAAAGAGGTTATTGTGGACTTCAGGAGGTCCGGAAGGACAGCACATGCACCACTGCTCATACAGGGGGTAGAAGTGGAGCGTGTGGAAAACATCAAGTTCCTGGGTATCCACATTTCAGCGGATGTCACTTGGGCCCTGAACACCTCCTACCTGGTGAAGAAAGCTCAACAAAGACTTTTCTTCCTCAGGAAGTTGAAGCAGGCTGGACTCTCCTCTCGGCTGCAGATAAATTTCTATAGGAGTACCAGAGAAAGCATCCCACGCTACTGTGTAACTGTGTGGTATGCCAGCTGCACTGCACAGGACAGAAAGGACTTGGCCCGGGTGGTTAAGACTGCACAGAGGATTGTTCGGGATCCACTTCCAGATCTGGACTTGGTCTATGCAGAACGCCTCCAGAATAAGGCCAGGAGCATTGCTGCAGATCGCACTCACCCACGTCATGGACTGTTTGACCCCTTGCCCTCAGGGCGGAGGTACAGGACCATAAAAGCACACACAAACAGACTGAGAAACAGCTTCTTTCCAAGAGCTGTGATTCCTATTACACCCTTTGCACTCACACCCTCAAGCTATTGATATAATCTGCACTTTATTTTGTTGTAACTGTTGTTTATTTAGTTTGTAACTGAGACTCACCAGACATAATTTTGTTGTACCATGTACAATGATAAAGTAAATCAAATTGAATTGAATGTGCAATTGCTTAGACCTGAACAACCATCAATCATTTAATTAACCCTCGCATTGAGTTTTTCAGTGAGGCTAAAATTTATATTAAATGCACCAGCTCAGCTAGAATCTGGAGGTACATGTGTTGCATGTTCAGGGGGTTCCCTTGTAGTTGTAGAAAGGGGTTTCCCAAAGTTGCTAATTGGCTGAAGTTCAGTAGTCGTTGAAGTGACGTCTTGGGCATTGGTTGAAGTTGAGGAGTTGTGGTCTGGTTGAAGTTTTGAGGCGGTCACACTCGAAGTGAACTCAGAGGCACGAAACTCTCAACGGAAAGAAAAGAAAATGAAGTGAAGAATAAAAGGATGTAATGAGACTAGGTGGTTTTTCTTCTCATCGTGGTTAGGTAGCAGTGGGCGTGCAGGCTGAAGCACGCTGGAATAGCACTTGAACACAAAAAGTGATGGCCAAAAGCATGACTAAAAAGCAGTGGCAAAAAGCCGACAAAGCAAAAGGCCAAAACACAAAAAGCGTGGTTTGATGGTGTCCTGAGTTTTCAACTGGGCTTTTGGACACATCCCAAAATGGTGTGTTGACCAATTAGATATTTTTTTAGCTCGGGGCGTTACTCTGTTTCTCCTCCCAATATATAAATCCACGATGTTATCTTATCAGTCACATGGTATGAATTTTCCCGGTCTTGCAGAGTATATTTTTGAACATGATTTCTATAACCAGAATATGATACATTTGAAATAGAATTGATTAGAAAAAAACATTTCAAGCAATAATTTTCACACTCATTCTGTAACGGGGTGAACAAGACGGAGGGCCAGGTCCATGTAAAGGTGGCAGACCTTGGGACTGAGGCAGAACCGGCAAAACAGACGGACCCGAGGATCCCCACGGCAGAGCAGAAGACCACCAGAGCAGGACAGAAGGCCACCACGGCGGAGCAGAAGACCACCAGAGCAGGACAGAAGACCACCACGGCGGAGCAGACGGAGCAGGAGCCCACAAGTGCAGAGCAGACAGAGCAGGAGACCTCCAGGGTGGAACAGAGGAGCACCACGACGGACCAGGATGATCAGGAACCCACAGCAGAGATTGGAGTCTAGGAAAAACAGAAACACAAGAGACAGAGAGAGCATATACGGTTTCAAGAACCGAGGCAGGGAACACAAGAAGTCCATCAATATTTTCCCTGGTGACAACTGAGCAGGCAGACAGGTCAAACCCTGACTCATTGGCAGAAACTGGACAGACAGACAGACAGACAGACAGACATTTCAAACTTTGAATCGTTGACTGGAACTGGACAGGAAGACAGTTCAACAACAGGCTTACTGACTGAGACTGGACAGATAGGCAGTTCATAATTAGGTTCACGGACACCGAACATGCAAACAGCTCAAAATCAGGATCACATGCTGACAATTCACACTCAGTCTTATTAGTGGGGACTGGAAAGACAGATAATTCAGAATCCAATTTGAGTGCAGAATTTAAACCAACTGACAGTTCACAGTTGGACGCATAGACCAGTACTGGATTGGCAGATAGCTCAGTGATTGAAGCTGGGTAGACAGACTTTCCATAACTGGGGCCTTCGACTGTGACTGGACACACAGACAGTTCATAATTAAATGCATTAGTGGAAGTAGGACTGGGAGATAGTTCATAATCAAGGGCATTGACTGAGGCTGGAGTAGACAGTTTAGTGACAAAAACGGGCATATCACTGGCAGTCAGTTCAACATCAGAATCATCGACTAAAACAAGACTGACAGTAAGTTCAGACATATTACTTGCAAGTGGACAGACAGATGGTTCCACATTAGACTTGATTGAATTTAGACTGACAGAAGATTTGTTAACTGAGACCACATAAGCAGACAATTCAAAACAGGGTGTGTTGGCAGAGATAGGGTGAGCAGACTGTTCAAAACCAAAAGTATTGTCTGGATCTGAACTGACAAACAATTCATGGACTGATACTGGGCAGGAAGGTAATACTAAATCTGAACTGTTGTTGGAAACAGAACAAACAGATAATTCAACATTGGGCCCCTTAAGGAGAACAGATTTCTGTGTGGATTCTGGATAGACTGACAGTTCATAATCAGACTCATTAGTTGTGACCAGACAATCAGACAATTCACAGTCAGCCTCCATGGCTGGTTCAAAACAGTACGAGAGATCATAAATGGCCTTCTCGGCCGGTTTAGAGCAGGAAAAAAGTTCAAAAGCGGCCTCTGTGGCTGTGACAGAACAACCAGGAAGTTCATAGACAGCCTCCATAGCCGTGACGGAACAGGACGAGGATTCGCAGACGGCCCCTTTAGCCGTGACAGGACGAGAGCTCACAGACAGCCTTCTTAGCCTTGACAGGACAGGACGAGGATTCATAGATGGTTACCACTGACACCTCTGAAGGTTCTGCAGCAGACGCCGCCACCTCTGGAGGTTCTACAGTGGTAACATCAGGAAACAGGTAGAGTTCAGTAACAGGACAGGTACAGTGCTTATCAACGGTTCCCTTGACCGTGACATGACAGGCTGAGAGTACATGGCAGGGTGCCACCACCATACAAGGAGCAGACGCGAGCACCGCCGATTCGGGAGGTTCTGCAGCATGTGCCGCCACCTCTGGAGAAGCTGCAGAGGGTGCCATCGCCTGGGGCAGTTCTCAGGTGGTGTACGCAGCCCAAACGCAACAAAGCGATCCCCATCATGGGAAGCGCTTCGGGCAGGGGAATTAGTGCAGGAACAGGAGGGTTAAGGTGAGTAGGTTTGGGGATACCAGCTGCGCGTGCAGACACCAGCGGTGCATCCCTCACACTGGAAACCAGACTGGGAAATCGAAGCACTGACCTTGAATATCTGGGTGTGGCAGACAGGACGGGAGAAGACTCTGGCTGATCAGCTGTGACATGACGTGGTTCTGGAGGGTCAGCAGAAATGTGAAGAGACTCTGGAAGGTCAGCGGAGACGTGAAGAGACTTGTGACGATCAATTGAGACATGACTTGACTCGTGAAGATTAACCGTGACTGGGCTTGACTCTGGATGATTAACTGTGACATGGTGTGACCCTGGATGACCAGCTGTGACGTGGCATGACTCTGGATGACCAGCTGTGACGTGAAGAGACTCTGGATGAGCTGAGACGAGAAGACACTTTGGAAGATCCGTTTTGACTTGACTGGACTCATGACCATCAACGGTGACTTGACTTAGCTCATGCAGATCAACTATGACTTGGCTTGACTCATGAAGATCAACTGTGGCTTGGCTTGACTCATGACTTGTAGCAATGACATGACGGGGTGTTGTTGTGGCCGCCATTTTGTGAATGCGCCCTGGTGCGTCCGCCATTTCAGTTACAGACGCGGTGTCGCGTTCTTCTTCTGTGACACCCACAGTAAACAACGAGTCAGCACACAGCAAAGCATAGTCCATAAAGTCCTTTAAACTACAGTTAAACTTTCCTTCTGGTAAACAGGACTTAATGGGCTCATTTAATCCAAAACGAAAAAAGTCTTTTAATACGACCTCATCAAAGGGTACCCTGTAAGATACCTCACAGAATTGAGTGACGTACTCCTCAATAGATGAACTACCTTGTCTCAGGTCGAGCAGCTGGTCGAATGGGTCCATACCTGGCCAGGGTTCCTGAGAAAAGCCGCTGGATCCTTGTGTGGGCGAGTATTCTGTAACGGGGCGAACAAGACGTGAGACGTGCGGATCCAAATGCAAGCTTTTATTTACAGGCATGGTCAATAACAGGCAGGGTCGAACAAACAGCAAACAGGTATAGAGAGGGCAAGACAGAAGAGTACTCAAGTAAACAGGCGTGGTCGGCGATCGGCGTACAATATCCAAGGGGCTTGACAGAAGGGGTAATCCAGGTACGAGAGCAATAATCCAATCGAGGTGCAAACAGAGTCCAAATGGCAAGGCAAAAGGGCCAATCCAGAAAACATGGGCAGGAGTCAAAACACAAGAGAACACACAAGGTAAAGCAAGGCAAGACTATGACTATGACTCTGACTCTGACTCTGACTTGGGCTCCGTAGAGTAGCTATCGCTATGAGAGTGATAAACGCAATACAATACTCGGCATCTAGCAAGAGGAAGTCCATGGTTTATAAAGCCTGAGTGATTAGTGTGATCAGCTGTGTAATCAGTGAAAACAGCTGTGTGTGTCGTCAGTGCAATGAATGATGGGGATTGTAGTGAAGTGCAAGAGTCCATGCTGTGAGTGGGTGACCTCTGGTGGTGATTAACCGGAAGTGCATGGACCAGACTCGTGACACATACATACCAAACATGAATATAAACCTTAAGCTATTCAGTAGTTATTAAAAAGACATACACAATGAGTGATTAGAACATGATCTTCAAATGTGTGGGTTACATACATAATATGGAAGTTATGCATAGAAATGATTAGTTGCTCATAAGTCCTTTTAAGATGATTTTAGTTGCATATGGAAAAGGCAGTTTCTGTGCCATTCTGCGGACATGAGAATTTGTTCTGTGAAGACCAAAGATGTTAAAAGGTCTCATAAGGAATTTCAGTCTGGTTCTTGTCCTGGGTGTGGGAACCCACCCAACAAAGTCTCTATTAATGATTTTCCTCATGTGATGGTCATGATGTCCACTCACTATTACGAATCTACATCCCCTCCAGAAGTCTGAGATCAGCTAGTGAGCAACGCCTCGTGGTACCATCACAGAGAGGCTCAAAATCACTCTCCAGAACATTCTCGTTCACCAACAACTGAAAACTCATCTCTTTCAGCACTACTTGACTTCATCCTAAACTTAAAAAAAAAAAAACCTTCATCTTTCTCTTGATTTAATCCTTCCCTTGATAGCTTGTACTTATTTGAACAATGCCTATTATTATGAGCACTTCCTCTGTTTGCCTCTTTTAAGATGGATCGCTTTATGTATTCCCCAATTGTAAGTCGCTTTGAATAAAAGCGTCTGCAAAATGACAATGTAAATGTCATGATGTGCTGTGTCTTTGACCATCAATCTTGGTTACTTGCCCCAAATTTGACAATCTTCTTCCTGAGTTGGGATTATCAATAAGTGTTTTTTTGTGTTAATGGTCTAAGCTGTTCTGTGAAAGAGTTGTTGGTTAGGCTTGCTTCAGACGGGCTGGCACTAGGGATCTGATTTATGACATCCTGTTGTCTTGGGCCTCTTTGTAGAATTTCGGCTCCTCACGTTTCAATGTTCTGATCGAATATTAAATTGTCTGATTCACTCTGATATCCTACAGCAACCTTGGCAAGAAGCTCAGCAGCCCTCACATACAAAATTCCCCCAAACAACAGCAGACCTCATACCTTTATAGATTCCACTAAAAATGCAACACAGGTGTTTGCCTCTTTCCTCTAATGAGACGTAAGGAAGACACTGCGGGCACTACTACTGTTGCCCCCCCCCCTTGCCTTAAATGAAAGGCTTAAGGCCAAAGTATACTTCACTTTTTATGCGTACACAAGGGGCAGCGTACAGTAAATGTGGGTTAGTTAACGACAAATTTAACTTTCTGAAGTACTGGTACTGTAGTAGTAGATTTCTGTCTCTGTAGGTGCAAATATGCATAAATCTAATCAGTTTCTCTTCAAAATGGCAGTTTCAACAGTTTCAATTTGCTTTATAAGATACATTCATATGCAATATTATTTTAAGGCATAGCAACTGCACATTGAAGAAATATTGTTTCACTTGTGAGGACTTCAGTGCTGTAATGAGCTCCTCCTAGAATTTAAAGGGAATATCTATAAGACACCAGAGATTTCTAAAATGTTAATTACTACATAGTATTAGCAAAATGATAGGCATTTACATATTATTTTAATACAATTTTTTTATAATTGCAGAATTGCATAAAATCTTTTTATGATTTAATTTTTTAACAACCAGTATCAATCTGTCTTACCTTATATGATGGAACAACTTCACTGATGGGTCTGAATGTGTGATTGACGTGTTTTTGTGAAGTAAAACACTCTACACATACCGGCTGTTTGTCCTCTAGACAGAATAGTTTGAGTTTCTCATTGTGTAAACTGCAGATCTCCTCAGACCCTGATGAATGGCTCTCATTTCTCTCCTTCAACAATGACAGGACACTCCCGAGTTTTCTTGGTTCTCCAGAACTGTTGAAGACACTCTTTACAGAAACTGTGACTACATGATAAAACAACATGATCCTTGAAGATTTCATGACACACAGGACAAAAAAAATCATCTGCAGATAGTGAATACCTTTTCACTGTTTGAGCTCCAGCAATCTAAACATTACTTTCACTTTCTGAACGATGGTTTCAAAAATGAATCTCCACAAGAATCACAAAGATCTGCTGTCTGTTCAGAAACAAATGTCTCAAAAATTCTTCTTGAAAGTCTTTTTTCTTTCTTCTTCATTGATCACTGATTCTTTTTTGCTTTTGTTGAGATATTGAGAGTCAGTAAGCAGAAAGGAGAAATGCATGTCAAAGAAGTAAATGCATGAAATAGTCTGTAGTGAACATATGTCTACATTACTCATCTGAAATCTGTAAGCAGCTCTAATGAAACATCGAACCACTAGATAGCTGATTCACTCCAGTGGATTCCATAATAAAGATTATACTGTTATCAGCAGTTAAACATCACTTGGACAAGGTGAATAGGCCTACACACTGTGTGCCATAATATATAAAGTGGCAATAAAGTGGCTTATGAAGTGATGCTCAGAGGGGAATATAAGAGTCATTCTGTCAGCACCACTATCGTCAAAGATGATTGACAATTAGCATACAGTTTGGATTGGCGGTATGGTCCTGTTCTGGGCAAGAACTCCCTGCACATCCATGCAACCTAGCATGGATGAGAGCAGGGAGAGCAGCGATAACCCCCCAGGGTAAACAGAACAGAACCAACGAAAGTATTGCAGATATCGTTAAAGTTCAGTAATTTTGTGTACATTTTAGAATTAGTCTGATTCAAAGGAGAATCAGAAAGCTGGATCCTGTCTGACAGAGGAGGAGTTGGGGATGGAGGAGGGTAATTAGCTATTGAGCAATGCGAAAACTGCTGATAAAACTGAGGGACCTTATATATGGATGCTTAGATAGGTGTCGTATTCCTATAGGTAGATGGGGACCAGCTGAGAGTCAGCTGATGTAAGCTTGACTAACGTGACCTGCCAAAACTAACGCTACGCTTGATGTTTATATTCTCTCATTAGCCTGAACAACATGTGACACCACCACAGTTTCTACTGGTGCCTTTAAATCAAACCCAATTCACCTCCATCTGCCATACTAGACATCATGTGTGTAACCTTATCAGGTCGCATGGTCAAGGGGCTCTTGAAACCAAAGGATAATTCTTTAATGAAGTCACCACACTGTAAGACAACTAAATCATTAACCTGAGCAGAAGCGAGTTTGTTGGGTGATATTTATACTTGGCAGATGTTAGATCGGGTCTCCACGCCAGATAATATTTAGGATCCAGCCCAGGACGCCAGATCCTGTAAGAAAATAACTAGTTTGTCAACTAGTCAGCAGAGTTGTTGATACCCAAAATGAGTGTTTAACAGTCTTCTGTCAGTCAAGAAGTTGACCGAGAAAAGCCAGAGAAGAGCAGAAGCAGGAGACGAAGTGAT
>JAFVLL020001768.1:0-11873 GCA_021397915.2 Tor tambroides
AAGGATGACACGCAAAGACATTAATAAGAGTAAAATTTGGATTGTGGATATAGGATCGTCCATTTTCTCCCCAGTCAGTGAGAGTTGGTCGGTGTCTGTTGGTGCAGTGTGAACATGACAGTTATTTTTCATAAGATTCTAAATCCAACGGCCAACTTGAGCCAACTAGTCTGTTGGAGTTTGTTGGCGTTTGTCGGTGCGGTGTGAATTGGCCTTAAGATGACACAGTCAAAGACACTATTTAAACAAATAAAAAAATTTACATTGCTCATGAATTGCTCATCACGCACACACCTTACAAATCAAGCAGCTCTAAAGTCTCTCAGTCTTTGTGCATCAATGCAGGCATTTGTAAATTAGGATCCATTAGTGTATGGCTGCAGTAACTGGCTAATTAACAGAGGGCATATAAAAGTCTATGAGTAGCCAATTAAGGAGGAACCAGGGCTAAGCAAGTGAAGCTGAAGCGTATTAAAAAAAGTAAATAAAAAAGAATTGCAATGGCAAATATACTTCAATACAATGACAAAAAACTAAACTTTAATACAAATGTAATAGTGTTGTCAAATGATTAATTGCAGTTAATCGCATACAAAATAAAAGTTTTTTTTTTGCATGATATATGTGTGTTCTGTGTATATTTATTATGTATACATAAATATGCACACATACAGTATATATATATATATTGAAAATATTTACATGTCTATTTATATTCATATAATTTATATTATAAATAAATATATTTAATATATAAACAACCTATTTTTCTGAAACATGCATGCTTGTGTATTTATATATGCATAATAAATATACACAGCACACATACATACATTATGTAAACAAAAACGTTTATTTTGGATGCGATTAATCGTTTGACAGCACTAGTAATAATTAAGACATTTAATACAATGCTTGCAAAACAAAAAACTCAGTCCCTCTATTAAATCTGCATGTGCTTGCAAAGAACTGATTAGACATTTAGAAACAGCATATTAATATTTGTGACATTTATTTGGACAGGAAAGCATTTGACAGGAAGTGAAGCAGGAGAGAGAAGGACAGAACTGGCAAAGGACCACAAGCAAGGACTCAAGCTCGGGTAGCACAACTGTCCCACATGATGTGCTCCCCACACAGCTATCGGAAGAATATTTATTTTCTTTTTTTGTCATTTAGAGTAACTGTGCACTACAGTTTCAAGCCTGGTTTTGGTATTACTGCTGCTCCTACTGCTGTTGCTGCTTGTCCTGCTGCTGCTGCTGCTGTTGTTGCTGCTCGTCCTGCTGCTGCTGCTGCTGCTGTTGCTGCTTGTCCTGCTGCTGCTGCTGCTGCTCGTCCTGCTGCTGTTGTTGCTGCTTGTCCTGCTGCTGCTGCTGCTGCTGCTCGTTCTCCTGCCACTGCCATTACCACTGCTACTGCTGCTGCTCCTACTCCTACTACTACTGCTCCCCCTCCTATTACTTCTAGTGCTGTTCTTCCATAACCTTTATTTCTTTGTTTCCGAGCCTCCCGTTCAATTTCATCCTGGGCTTTTCTATACATCTCGTTAGTGTAATTCTGTCCTCCATTCTCCTTCACCATCTTCTCAATCTTCTCCAGCAGTTCAGTGACCTGAGAGCGGTTCTTCAAGTCTTTATTATTGAATAAATGAGATCTGTCACCATACATATTAACAAGAGCCTTGAGATCATTATTTTCACTGATATAATCATCTAATGTTTTTCCCTCCAGCTGATCTCCTCTAGTGAACAGAATGATTGTGTACCGAGAAGCTTCTTCTCCAAAGTTCTCCTGAATCCATTTCACTGCATCTTCCTCCTCATTTGTGTATCTCATGTCCAGTCTCATGACCAGCAGAAATACATGAGGACCAGGAGCAGACATGTAAACACACTTCACTATTTCAGCTTTCAGTTGTTCTTTACTCATGGACGTATCACACAGTCCTGGAGTGTCGATCACTGAGATGATTCTGTCCTCCACTGTTGTCAGATGTTTTTGACACTGACTAGTAACAGACTTAGAGGACATATCAGTCTTAAACACAAAGTCACCGATGATGGTGTTTCCTGTTGAACTCTTTCCTGCTCCAGTTTTACCCAACAGCACAATCCTGAGATCTGATAAAGAGAGAGGAATTTAAGATGTTATTTACACTTCAAAAGATGATAACTTCACATTTGCCTTTGGTCACTATGGAGCAAACTTCTAGGCGGCCTCAAGATGATTTAAAATGACTAAAATAAGACAGAACAAAAATATATAAAATAAGCTAATTACCATTGTTTTATATAAAATAACAATTAACATTATTTAATTAACATTATTTGCCCCCTCAACAACTTTTTTTTTCCATTGAAGAACCAGGGTCCCCATTGTTTTGAAAAACTTGTATATACTGTATGAGGTCACCTCATTTTAAAAGTGTAATCACTAAAACTGGAAAAGTCATGGAAATTATATACCATGGTAATGGTACACCAGGATAGTCCATGGCCAGGTGTTCGGTCATAGATAGTCATAGATTATCACTTACATACATATATCATTTACCTTTTTACTTGAAATCTCTCAGAATTAAAAGGAACAAAAAATGGCTTAATATTTACCAGCGTTTGAGCACAAACTTTCTCTAGCAATCTCTTGTATCAGTCCTTTCATCTCTTCCTGACTTTCCATCTGTTTCCGGAGATGTTCCTGGTCTGAGAAAGAGAACATGTCACTTTAATTAGCTGTGACTGTAAATGCATTACTGCTATAGCTGTACATTTCAGATGTCTATTCTGATGTCAAAATCCATACCCTCCTGTGGTGAAATAAAATGTTTTTAAAAGTGCTTTCTATTCTAAATGATTCTAAGTCTTTTGAAGTCATTAAATATTCCAAAGTCAAGTAAACCATTATTCAGGGAAAATGTTGATGTCCTCCATTGTTCTTTGTTTTCCACATTTCTTCTTTTGTGTTTCACAGAAGAAAGAATATTAACAACACGAGAAAGTCAACAACACAAGGGTGAGTAATGATGGACGAATTTTCAGTGAACTGTCCTCAGTTCAACTGTTGCAGTTTCAAGTTGGAGTTTTAGAGCTCTCTTATAGTTTAGAAATTTAATCTTATTATTAAAATAAATTAACAAATATTCAATAATTGCAAAAAACATCTTAATCAGTGGCACCTGATGACATTTAAAAAAATACAGGAATCTGTAAACATGGTGTTTGCATTTAAATACTGGTGACAAGATGGAAAATAAAGTAGTAAAAGATAAACCAAATGTATTTAAAATAATATGGACCGATGGATTCAGTAAAAACAGCAGAACAGGCTGAAACATTTAGAGAACTGCTTTCTTATTGTTTTGTATTATTGAGTTCCTTAATAACAGTTGTGATATTTGTGCTGAGCGACAGAAACCTGATCTGCCTTCTCATGCTAAGAGACAAACAGACAAACAGAGCAGACTCATTTGCATCAACACAGTGAGCTACAGTCATTTTCAAAAGGCATTTTTTAATTCATGAGCAAATAACAGGCTCTAATTATGCTTTTAAAGGAGTAAGTTTGTTTTTGTCTATAATTACATTTAATCAAATTGACAAAACCATACAGTTCTCTTATATTGAATCACAATACTCTAGTCTATGTATTCATATTAATGTTATTATTGAGTCAGGCACAATATGCCTAGTAGGAATGGTTTAACTTTGTTTTAACAGGTTGTCACCTGACCAACTAGAAATATTACTTTCTATTTAACTATTTAAAATTCTGTAATTTAACAGAAACTAAGAGTACATTTAAGATACTTTACTTTGGACAAAATGAGATCCATTTCTGGCCAGTTGGGGAACATGAGCTCAGTTATTTCCTTGTTCTTGTTTCTGATCATTATGCTTAAAATTACTATGCTTTTCTCAAGAATAAATAAATAAATAAAAAGTGTGCTTATTTAATGTTATTACATCCACAGCTATGTAATGCATTTACTATGTATTTTGTTGAATATCAGTAACATTGTTAGAGATTGTAAATATTTGACCTGTATGTTTGTTATACTGTGTATTAAAATGTATATACCCTTCTTTTATTATCATATGGTAATTATTGTACAAGTGAAGTCAAGATGATACAGGAGTTTATCACTGCTTTCATGAACCCATAGTATAATTCAGCTGAATCATTATTAATTTAAATTAATATAAAGTACAATTTAAGTTAAATAAATAAATGAATAAACTGGCCTTTACATATTGATGCCATTATTGTTTTAAATACTTATGTTGTTGTAGTGCGCTGATCTTGGATTACAGCATAACAAAATGAACAATGGAGAAAGAAAGGAGCGCTTCACTCACAGCTAGTTTTACTTGGTGGATGAAGTACACAAATCAAGTACTTGAGTAAAAGTATAGATACGTATCATAAAATATTACTCCAGTAAAAGTAAAAGTACTCCTTTTTCAATTTTACTCAAGTGAAAGTACAAAAGTACTCGATTTTTTATGTACTTAAGTAAAAAGTACTAATAGATAGATTTATTTTGCAATTTTATAAAGGCTACTTAATTTAATTTTATATTAGCATATATTTTTTATAATCCTACTGCTCAAAATACCTGGGATTTTCTCAAAATAACCACTACATGGAGTCAAGATATATGTTTGTTGTTGAAATGGACTATGCTGAGGAGAGTGATGTAGTTCACTGTGAAGCTTACACTGAGATAGATGTACCTGAGAGAATACCTGAGATGATCGTCTGATTTTTACCAGTAAGAAAAAAAGTGTTTTAAAGCTTGATGTTTTGCAGAGCGTCACAGTTATATTTGACATGAGAATTAGGCCTGAAGTTAGGAAGAACGTTTTAAGGAAAATATAATTATATTTTCATAATGATTTTTTTCTTCTCAAACCTTGTCTGTGGTGTAAAAACACCCCTGGCCAAATGCCCCCAGAGGGCATCACTTCATAATTACTGTAGCTACCATGTTCTGAACATCACATCCTTTCTTTTTCCCTCAGATGGAACTTTATATCTAAAAATTACCTCAACTTAGCACCAGCAAGCTTGTTAGCTAGACAGTTAGCATCAGCTAACAATTTGACTTATTGTCAGCATGGTTATGAATAAACATTCATATCTGTCTACTCGGCTAGATGATCTAAACAATATAAAAAAATTATAGTGTTGATAAACAATATAAAAACAGACGTCCCATAAGGCTAAATGCGTAGCATTTTAATAAAGGTGCTAACACAGCAGCGGATTTTATTTAATCTGTGTTATTTTACACTGTTGATCTGCCTGCATTCAAGCATTTCAGAGCGCTTAAATAGATCACCCTTTACAGCAGATTTAGTTCACAAACAACTGACAGTTTTGACCTAAATATGATTTTCAGTTTCAATAATTAATCCTAAAATTCGACATTAGTAACTTAGATTGCGCGACATCAGACGCGCGCGCACAAGATGAGTTCAGTTCACTGGAGACTCGCTCTAAACGGTTCATTTGAATCAGTGAGTTGTCGACTCGAGTTGGATCTTCTAATTCGTGAATGAAAAGAATCAGTTTATTCGTGAATCAAACACCGCTTCTGCGTCTCGGAGCACGTGATGTATTATAAGGAGTAACGACGGTGTTTCATTAAATGTAGTGAAGTAAAAAAGTACGATCATTTGCTTTGGAATGTAGTGAAGTAAAAGTAAAAGTTAGTCAAAATAAAACTACTCCAGTAAAGTACAGATACTTGAAAAATGTACTTAAGTACAGTAATAAGTAAAGCTGACACTGGAATATCAGCAGCGCACTGGAACTAGTTCTGTGTAACCTGCCAATACGGACATAGGCCTAGTTCTACACACAAAATATCTTTTTTGCTTTTGCATATAAGTTTAATGAAAGCATATATTTTAACTGACCTGAATGTTCACTTTGTTCAAATTTTCTATGTATGTCTTCCATATTTTCGCTGCTTCTGTGCATTTTCTCTCTCTCTCTCTGTGCTTGTTGTGGCCTTGTAGTGAACTATACGGCGTATGTGATAATGTTTACTTTCACTTCCACTTTTAACGGAATGGGTTGAGTGAAAAGAAGACATGTCACCAGTGTATGCTGGCTTCTGAGAAGGTTTTTCAGGGAGAGCAAACAATATGGGTTAACTTACCGTGCGTGATGAAATATTTTATATTTGAAGAAGTTACTTTGTATGTTTTTATAAGCTATACTGCCATGTACAGAATGAGAGCCAGGTGCATTTTGAAGGCCTCAAGACCAAATTAACGTCGGTTACTGACCTTACTAACAGAGAATACAGCTGATTCAGCAGGCCATGCAAATGATTTTGAAATAAAGCAGGAAATATGTTACTTTTTTGTTTGCATATGTCATTCCCTGTACTTTCCACAATTGTTTATTAGTTTTCCTAACACTTGCCTTCATTGTAGAAAATCACCTTCTAGTCTGTTTTTCAAAAGATGGCTTCTCTAATCTACCACTTTCCAGGTGCCCAAGGTTGCAGAGGCATATACATTTTAGGGTTTTAATGAGCTGTCAGGATTTTAATGAGTTTTACACACATTATCTATTTCCACACTATTTCATCCTGTAGCATCTCCCTTCTCCGGTACTTCCTTTGTGGTGATCAGAGAAAGGGCTTCACCAAGTCGTGGGGGCAGTCGTGGCCTAATGGTTAGAGAGTCGGGCTTGTAACCTGAAGGTCGCTGGTTTGATTCTCGCACCGGCAGGAATTGAAGGTGGGGATTGTGAATGAACAGCGCTCTCACCACCTTTGATACCATGACTGAGGTGCCCTTGAGCAAGGCACTGAACCCCTAATTGCTCCCTGGGCACTGGGAGGCAATGGCTGCCCACTGCTCCGGGGGGGGGGTGTGCATTTGTTCACTACTCACTGCTGTGTGTGTGTACTTGGATGGGTTAAACGCAGGTGCAGAGCACCAGTTTCGAGTATGGGTCACCATACTTGACAATACGTCATGACTTTCACTTTCAAATCCAATCTAGAATTAATGGTAGAATAGGAAACAAGAATTTCCAGAGTCGCACATGCATAATTTAATTTAGTTTTTTTTCAATTGCTAACAAGCATTGTTCAATACTGAAGCTACATTTTCAAAACTGATCACACATTCAGCAATACAGAAGTCTATGTGGTCCAAACTGTGAATCATTTTTCATTGCTTTCAGACAAAATGCATGCAATGACCACATTTTTCAGAATCCACAAATACTTTTGTCATTCATACTCCACAACCTGAAAAACACTGTATATTTTCAGCACATTTTTCAAATGCTAACAAACTGCTTTCAAAACTGATTAAAGCACATTCAAATCAGAATGATGGCAAACTGTCCATTTCTACAGGAATTATATTGAAATATAAAATCTTAGCAGAATATTTATTATGAAATTGAATAATAATTATTCCGAACACAACTAAATGCAATTTCAGCTGAAAGGCAAGCCAGATGTCCTATTTTTAGCCTTCTTCTTTCTTTCTTTCTTTCTTTCTTTTTGGTTATCTTTTGATAAATGGATGGCTTTGGAATGATTTTGTATGGGAACATGGATCAAGGGAGATACATTAGTGGGGGAAATAGAGTGTCAGATGACTAGAAGCCTTACAGTACATCTATCTATTCCATACATTTTCCCTAGCGCTTGTCCTATGTAGGGTCATGAGGCTGGAGCCTTTCCTGGGTCATAGTCAGGACAAGCCCCTGGACAGATGACCAGTCCATCACACACATTTATATTCACACTCACTACAGTCTCCAGTTCACCTGTCCTGTACAGGTGCATCTCAGAAAATTAGAATATGGTGAAAAAGTTCATTTTTTCTTGTAACTTATTTCAAAAAGTGAAACTTTCATATTTTCTAGATTCATTACATGTAAAGTAAAACACTTCAAAAGTTGTTTTGTTTTAACTTTGATGATTAGAGTTTACAGTCAAAAATCAGTATCTCAAAATATTAGAATATTTCCTAAGATCAATCAAAAAAAGGATTTGCAAAACAGAAAAGTTCAAGTTCTTTAAAGTATGTTCATTTATGCACTCAGTACTTGGTCGGGGCTCCTTTAGCACCAACTCCAGCATCAGTGAGGAGTGGCATGGAAGCGATCAGCCTGTGGCACTGATGAGGCACTATTGAGTTTCAGCTCGTCTGGATTGTTGGATCGACTGTTTCTCATCTTTCTCTTGAAAATATCCCATAGATTCCATATGGGGTTCAGGTCAGGCATGTTGGCCGGCCAGTCAAGCACAGTAATATCATGATCAGCAAACCACTTGGAAGTGGTTTTGGCACCGTGGGCAGGTGCTAAAGTCCTGCTGGAAAAGCAAGTCAGCATCTCTATAAAGCTTGTCAGCAGATGAAAGCATAAAGTGCTCTAAAATCTCCTGGTAGACGGCTGCATTGACTTTGGACTTGATAAAACACAATGGACCAACACCAGCAGACGTCACGGCACCCCAAATCATCTCTGACTTCAGAAACTTCACACTGGACTTCAAGCAGCTTGGATTCTGTGCCTCTCTAGTCTTCCTCCAGACTCCAGACCCTGATTTCCAAACGAAATGTAAAATTTACTTTTATCTGAAAAGAGGACTTTGGACCACTGAGCAACAGTCCAGTTCTTTTTCTCCTTAGCCCAGGTAAGATGTTTCTGTTTCAGAAGTGGCTTAGTAGCCCTTTTTCTGAAGACGTCTGAGCGTGGTGACTCTTGATGCACTGACTCCAGCTTCAGTCCACTCCTTGTGAAGCTCTCACAAGTGTTTGAATCAGCTTTGCTTGACAGTATTCTCAAGCTTGCGGTCATCCCTGTTGCTTGTGCACATTTTCCTACCCAATTTCTTCCTTCCAGTCAACTTTGCATTTAATATGCTTTGATACAGCACTCCTTGAACAGCCACCCCTTTCAGTAATGACCCTCTGTGACTTACCCTCTTTGTGGAGGGTGTCAATGATCGTCTTCTGGACCATTGCCAAGTCAGCAGTCTTCTCCATTATTGTGGTTTCAAAGAACAAGAGATACCCAGAATTTATACTGTATGGATGGTCATTTATTGAAACTCAAATGTAGATGAAATAAGCACAAATATCAGGGCATGTCAAAACATCTCAAGGGCCCCAAAATCACCTCAGACCCCAGAGGGTTAAAACAAAAAAACTTTTGAAGTGTTTTACTTTACATGTAATGAATCTGAAATATATGAAAATTTCACTTTTTGAAATGTTACAAGAAAAAATGAACTTTTTCACCATATTCTAATTTTCTGAGATGTACCTGTAAAGAATTCAAATAAAAAAATCAGCAATCAATAAACAAATGACTAGTTTTTAGTGGACCAGGAAAAAAGAAAAGATTAGAAGTACTGTAGTTGAGTGAAAAAACCAGCTTGTGGCATAGATTCATTTATCCTTCCTTGGGAATAATAGGGGAGAATAACAGCAATCTTCTTACTTTACATCTAACAAGTTGGTAGCTGCTTTTGCCCACCTGGGGAGGCAAATAATGTAGTGATGGGTACTCATGACACCGATGATGTTATGATTTTTGGGTTTGTGCACAGGAGTGCTTGCTGTTGAAAGGAGCTGCACAGGGTTCTGTAAGGCTCTCTGTATGGGTTGATGAGGCAGATGGGTCACTCAGGCAAAGAAAGCCTCGATGTCCCTTTCCCATCCATGATCAGATTCAGTCTGACTGCAGCAATGAGGGACGTGATGGACGGCAGAGACAGGGGAAGGTGGGCACGGTGGTCAGCTGCTTCATCAGAATAAAGCTGCAGAATTGGCACAGCTGAGTTGAGATGGCAGTGGGTAAATAGCCTACATGACTGTTAGAACAAAAAGTTTGAATAAAGCTTTGTTTCATGTGTTGTTCACTTTTATGCATGTATTTATCGTGACGCTTACTTCTATTCATCCTTTTAGTCATTTATTCATGTTTCCTATTCATGGATCCTTCTTTGTGCTTGGCCCATGACCCATTTAATCATGCCTACTATAGTAGGAGAAAACAGTAGGCTATGTGAAAAGAGTAGTAAGTCTGAAACCTCAGTATTCATAAAAGAGAAGGCGAGAAATCCTTGGATGATCTACTGCTTTTGCCCAGACTCTGAAGTGCTCATCGATGGATACTTTCTATCCCAGAATGCCACGGGAGAGGATACGTCATAATCGAACAGCAACGAAGGTGTTTTCAAATGTGAGAACTAGAAACCAAAAACCTTGTATTAAAATTGTATTCGTTGAGCTACTGTAGAGTAAACTGCTGAATTGTTGAAGGTGTAAAGATGATTCAAAAGAGCCTGATTCAGTCTCACAGTCGAATCTTCGAGGACGTGTTATGAAACGAGGATCATGCCATTTTGGCCATATGGGGTGCTCAATGTCTGATTTCACATAGAACTACTGTTTTCTCCCAATAAGTTAATATACAGCCTGTTATGATAATGCTGTAAATAAAAATGTGAAAAGAAAGAAGCTTTTAAGCTTTCCATGATCTGTGAGCGACAGAAGAGCATCTTGGCAGCAGTGATTTAAATCTTCAAGCTTTATCTTACTTCTCTATGTAACAAACACAAATGTCATGATATTCTTTGTAAAGCTGAGATTTTAATCTTTCTGCTGTAAAGCAACTCTAAAAACTCCCAGTTTAAGTTAGTAGGTACATTGATGATTCAGTTCAGTTCAATAACTGTGAAAAGTTAATCAATTATGTAATGTGTTCAAGTCATCTATAAAGCAGTTTTGGAGAAAACAGCTTGTCCAGCTCAGCTCTGTTCCATCCAATAGTGTCTGTGTGATCTAGTCCCTAATATAGCCAAATATTAAGTGTCCCCAACTAAGCAAGCCAAGAGGTGACAGTGGCAAAGGTCATTAATACATTTTGTAAAGGAGGTTAGGGTTTAGAAAATGTCTGGGATGTCTATAAGAACACAGAGTCCAGTGACACAATTCCATATGACCACTTTATTTATTCATTGAAGCAGGTAGAGCAAAGATGAGCAGGAAGTACATCATGTGAATATGGGTGTGTGGTTTCTAAACAACAGAAATAGAAACAGTTGAATCAAAATAAACCATACTTAAGATGACACAGTCAAAGACACACTATTTAAGCAAAGAAACAAATTTACATTGCTCATGAATTGCTCATCACGCACACACCTTACAAATCAAGCAGCTCTAAAGTCTCTCAGACTTTGTGCATCAATGCAGGCATTTGTAAATTAGGATCCATTAGTATATGGCTGCAGCAATTGGCTAATTAACAGAGGGCATATAAAAGTCTGAGTAGCCAATTAAGGAGGAACCAGGACTAAGCGAGTGAAGCTGAAGCGTATTAAAAAAATAAAAAAGAATTGCAATGACAAATATACTTCAATACAATGACAAAAAAACAAAACTTTAATACAAATGTAATACTTAGTACTGTCAAACGATTAATTGCAATTAATCGCATACAAAAAAGTTTTTGTTTGCATGATATGTGTGTGTGTTCTGTGTATATTTGTGTATACATAAATACGCACACATATAGTATATATATATAGAAAATATTTGCATGTCTATATTCGTCACGGATTGTCAAGGCAAGGAGTATGAAGGAGTTCGAGGAGGCAGATATTAACCAAACAGAGTCTTTAATAACTCCACTTAGGAAAGTAAAGAGAACACAACCTCTTAAAACAATGTTTAAGCAGGACAAAGAAACTCTAGAAAATCCGCTTCGAATGATATCACTCCATTGAATGGCCGTTATCAGTGGATATCAGCTCATCGATATGGGCCAGAAGAGTCCTGCTGCGCCTGCTGGTAGGATGAGAAGGCTGGTATCATCGA
>JAFVLL020001770.1:0-18478 GCA_021397915.2 Tor tambroides
ATGCAAACAAAAATCTCACTGGATTATTACAATTAATGGCAAAAATAATGTTTGGAAATGTAAACTGATATTTCCTGCTGACACACTACAGAAAAGATAGAAATAACTGATTTCAAACCATTTTTTGTTGGTGAAAATATTTGTAGCCTAAGACTTTTGCACAGTACTGTGTATATTTGGGATCAGTACGATTTGTAATGTTTTTTAATGGAGTCTCTCATGCTCATCAAGGCTGTGTTTATTTGATCAAAAATACAAAAAAAAAGTAGCTAATGTACTTTAAAATATAATTTATTTCTGTGATGCAGCACTGAATTTTCATCAGCCATTACTCTAGTCTTCAGTGTCAAATGATTCTTCAGAAATCATTCTAATATGCCGATTTACAATTAATGTTGTAAACAGTTGTGCTGCTTTATATTTTTTGGGACCTGTGATACTTTCTTTGATAAATAAAAAGTTAAAAAGAACAGCATTTATTCAAAATAGAAATCTTTTCTAACAATATAAGTCTTCACTATCACTTTTTATCCATGTAACACATCCTTGCTGAATGAAAGTATTAATTTCTTTAAAAAAAAAACAAGAGCGAGAGAGAAATCCCAAACTTTTAAATAGTAGTATATGTTGTAACACAAAATTTCTATTTTGAATAAACACTGTTCTTTTTAACATTTTATTTATCAAAGAATCCTTAAAAAAATATCACAGGTTTCAAAAAATATGAAGCAGCACAACTGTTTACAACATTAATTATAAATGGGCATATTAGAATGATTTCTGAAGGATCATGTGACACTGAAGACTGGAGTAATGATGCTAAAAATTCAGCTTTGCTTCCCAGGAATAAATGATATTTTAAAGTATATTAAAATAGAAAATCTTATTTTAAGCAAAAGAAACTTCTTTAAAAAACATTAAAAATCTTACTGATCCCAGACTTTTGAACGGCAGCGTGTGTATGTATGTATATATATCATTGTAGCATCACGCCAAGATATTTTGCATGGGCAAGTACATCATTTTCTGCAGTAAATATAACGCTTCAGTATTGAATATTAGCCATTTGTTAATGTAGCTACTGACTGATCTGTTTTTCTCATCCCATCAGAGGATAAAAGAGCTTGAAGAATGGATAGAGGCACAGAAGCGACAGATCAAGGAACTAGAAGAAAAGGTAATCATATAGAGCAGAGCACTCATCTATCATTTTCTGTCAAGGTCAGAACAATCATCTTCTCCAATAATATTTTTATCTTTATCTAAATTTAATGTTTATTTTATTCTCTCCTCTTTGTTCCATTGTGTTGTTTTTTGTCTTTTGTTTTTGTTCCCATGTTCAGTTTTTATTTTTATTTTTATTTTTTTCTTTAGCCTTCATTCTTTGGTCGTAGCTCTTCCAGAAAGCAGGAAACAGTGCCATGCGTCTCAGTGGACTCCGGTAATACATGATAATTCATTCACATTAGATTATAAAAAAATGTACTCTACGCCACTTTTATATCACTCTATATCCCTCTTCTTCCACTTAAAAGAACACTGTGGCTGAAATTGTAAATATAACAAAATGACAAAACTATGCACCAAAATAACATAGT
This sequence comes from Tor tambroides, assembly GCA_021397915.2. Classification (NCBI taxonomy): domain Eukaryota; kingdom Metazoa; phylum Chordata; class Actinopteri; order Cypriniformes; family Cyprinidae; genus Tor; species Tor tambroides. The sequence goes on from JAFVLL020001770.1 coordinate 1,599, forward strand.
TACACCAGCTATTGTTACTGTGAAATCATAACCTAGAAAAAGACTTTGAATTTGTTGTTACTAAAAGTTTACAACATTTATACATTATCAGTCTTATGTAGTTTGAGGATAGTGTGAAAAGATTTGAAGACTGAATGTTAAAAGCTTTGTGCTATTTGTTATAAACGCTACCATTCAAAAGTTTTTTGGTCAGCAATAATAAATGAATATATTTATCCAGCAAGAATGCATAAAATGATCAAAAGTGGTGGTAAAAGATATTTACAAAGTTACAAAAGATTTCTATTTCTAACAAATGCCGTTCTTTAACTTCATATTCTTAAAAGAATCCTGAACAAATAAGGATTTCTGAAGGATCATGTGACATTGATGACTGGAGTAGTGATGCTGAAAATTCAGCTTTGCATCACAGGAATAAATTCGATTTTAAATGATATTAAAATAGAAAACAGTTATTTAAAACTAAAAATATTTCACAGTATTACTATATTTACTGTATTTTTGATCAAATAAATGCAGCCTTGGTGAGCATAAGAGACTATTTTACAGATAGATGTCACAAGTGTAAATGTTGTTTTCGTCTAGCTCACAAGCCTCAAGTGTTCTTCTGTACTGGAGGAGGGTGACACACGTGTCATCAGGGGTCCCAGCCATCACTTCTGCGCTGATACGAGACTTCAAACTGTTCACATCAACTCTGGAACATGGACATGGAATATGGTGCTCTCCATCTTGTGGACTAAAACTGTTTTTATCCTCCTGACCTTTTGAACTTTGCTTTGTGTGAATTTAAGGACTCTTAAATTGAAACGCTCTCTCCTTTCCCTGCTAAGCAGGTGGTGCTGGAGGCTGCTTCCCTTTGGAAGCCTGATGGAATGAGAGGTGTTACATTCAAATCCTTCCTCCCACTGTTTACACTCACTATGCTTCAGTTCCGGTGGTACAGTACGTCTGGTGTTTGCGTGGTGGCGATCGCCCGCTCCTGTGCATTGAGAGAAGTGGAACTGAAAGTTTAATCCTGGAATTAAAATTATGTCTGGTTTTCTAATGTACAGGAGCAGTGTTTCAAATAAATTTCTCAGAGGAAGACTGAAAAACTAAGAGGATGTTTCTGCGTCTTTTTCTGTTCATTGACAGTAGAGCAGCACAAAGGATTCTGAGGTACATAAGTGCCTCTGAACAGAAACTCAAGGTAAGGTAAGCTTGATTTGTACATGCTTTGAATATGGTTTGTTGTGTGCATAAAGGAATTAAACATTTACATAATATTTATTATATTTTTAGTACTGTAGTTCTGTCATATACAGACAGTAATTCAAAGTTCTTTTTCTAGATTTCTTTAAAAATGAAGAGCAAGGAAATGTATAGAAATGTATACTCTAAAATAGTAATACTAATGAATAGCAATAATAATAATACTCTTTAAATAATAATAATGATTTAAAGATACTGTATATGCTATCTTATATATCTTTAAGAATAAATTATAATTTGTAATAAAGATATTTTAATGTTAATGTTTCATGTTTTCTTATAGTTTATAATATAATATAAATATCTAGAATATTTGTTATATTAACTTAAATATAATATAATTATTAAATATATAAATATTAATATAACTTAAATATACTAAATATAACACATGTATATCTTATAAAAATGTGTATATTATTATTATTATTATTATTATTATTATTATTTGTTGAATGCAAATTCAGTTTATCTGTTTGTCCAAGAAGTTTTAGTTAAAAAGGACTCAGATGGTCATTAATGTCAGCAACAGTTTGGTCAGTAGAGGGAGCTACAGAGCAGTTTATAATTTAAAATTATAAGGGTTTTTGACAAAAGCAATAGTGAGCTGAGTGTTGTTGTTTTTTTTTTTTTGTTTTTTTTTAAGAAGCTAAACTTATAAAAATTCATCATTAGAGCTCATATACTTTCCTGTATGGTAAAATTCACCTCTAGCTTGGACAAGAAAGATAGTGAAGGAGGAGAGGAGATGGTGGTAAAATCTAGGTTTTCCGCCTCCGGCTGGTTCTTCCATCTCACTCTGTTACATCTTGCAACTAAGAAATGCCACAGCCTTACAATCAAAGAGAAACCCAGGAAGCGGAAGGCTTCGGAATATGGGCTGCAGCTCACAGATACCCAGGAGTCCTTTGTGTTTTCAGAAATAAAGAAATGAAAATAGATGTCTTTTACCATCATGGCCTTTGAAGGTTCTGCTTAACTACAAAACATGCAGGAAACCCCATTTTTGCTACATGATGTGAATTTAAAAAGAGCATTTGATATGGAAATAAACAGCATGTTTAGTTTATGCACTCTCCTACTAAAACTGGTTATGAATTTATGATTGATTGTGTCTGTTACTATTGGTGCTTTTATTGTTTTCACAGTTTCATTGCACAGTAGTTGACAATATATTTTATAGATCTGTTTAGATTCCACACGTGTGAGAAGTGGTGAGATCATCTCTCTGGTCAGGTATGAATGGAAATGAATCAAGCATCTGTTATATTAGATGAAATGCAAGCCCTGTTTCCTCAGGCTATTGTTAGACTGCAGCTATTGTGCTTTTATATGATCTATTCTGGCTATAAAGTGTTTTAACGCATTCACTCCCAGAGGCATTTAGCATATGGGGCAGGAGTCCTCTCCTTTGGGCACATCTTCAAGCCTCCAGATGGACTTTCCCAGATCTCCACATGCACAGATGAGACCAGACACACACTGTAAACGACATCTGCAAGCACTTGGTGTGTTTAGCATCTGTCTGTTTAGCATGAAATTGCAATACTTTTTCCTTAATGCAACCCAGGAACTGATAAATCACTGATGGAGGATTAGATTTTTTTTTTTTTTAAAAAAAGGCTAAAATAAAATGTCAATAAATAAATAAAAAGGCATTGATAATCATAATAGTTTTACATTATACCTTATATTTCGGCATAAACAGTAGACAAGCAGTGATCAGTGATATTTGAGGGGAACTTATGTGAACACATACGATTAAAATATACAATTTCTCAGAAAAAAAGAAAAGATTGTAAGAAATGTTCAAAATGTCTGCACCTAATTTAGTGCAATTTATGTGTTCATGCTGGTTTAATACTTTAAACTTTTATACCTTTGTCAACGAATGTTTTGATTTTTAATCAATATAAACCTGAACCAACCCTGTCATTTTATTCATTGCATTTAAAATAATATAATTTTATATAGGTTTTAGAGCAGTTTCCTATTATTATCATTACTATTATTGATGCTGTATGAAAATCACGTATGTAATTTGATTTCCTAAAAGTAGTATAAAAATAAAGGTGCTGACTTTTGTATATAATTCTCATGCAGCACCAATGAATAAATAAGACCGCTCTGAAACCTATATAACAATTTATTTGTATTATTTTAAATGCGAGGTCAGTATGTCAAGATAATGTCACAATTTATGACATAAAACACGAAAACCAAAGTTGGCACACCACAGCTCCAAAAGTAGAAACATTTATGTTCTCATATGGCATTTTTCTATCATTCTTATGTTTTTATATCACTATACATGCAGTTTTCATGACCTCATATTAATTTGTATTTGTACAAATGCTAAAATAATCAAAATATTTTAAATTTTTGTATTACAAAAGGCCAAGAAGATAGATAGATAGATAGATAGATAGATAGATAGATAGATAGATTTTCCCTTATGAATTTTATTCTTGAAACTTGACTCTTGATTTTCAAACCAACCATTAGAAGTAGAGGAATATTGTTTTCTATTCTTCTCTCATACTCTTTTGTGAATGAGATCATCTAAATAGATTCAGAAGCAGTACGTTGTATTGATTCTCTTTGATTGGACTCTTTGTAAAACAATCGATTTACCTTAATCTCGAGGGAGCTCATGTCTTTCCTAATCCAGTGAGTGGAGGATTTCAGCACCACGCCTCTCTGGACAGCTCCTATAACAGCACCTGTCTCTCTCTCACAGTGGAAGTGTGTCTCTGGAATACCAGCTCAAATATTCCTCAAACAAGCTTCCCATTTCCTCTGTGAGCCATGGCTGAGAGAAGACTCCTTCCCCAGGAGGATGATCAGGGTTCCTTGCTGTCCAGACTGGGCACCGACAGCCCTAAACCCCGGGTGAAATTCGGAGGGATGTTCTGCAACATTGAAGGAGCTTTTGAGAATAAGACCTTAAATTTTGAGTCGTACAGCCCCAGTTCTGCCCGGAGAAACCCTCGGGGACGAGTGGACGATCAGAGGGATAATTTCAGCGACACGTCGAGCATGAGTGATTTCAGCAGCGTGAGCCGAACGCAGCCCACCCCGTCCCGCAGTTCACAGGGTCAGACACTTGTTTACCCCACCGGACCCGAGCGCGCGTATAACGGGCGACGAGAGGTAATCACTCCTCTTTTCAACTATTCCTGTTAATGTGTAGATCGTGTAACCCTCACAGTTTAAAGTAGCTTGGTAGCCATTTAAATCCAGTTTACATCATGTCTATGTCAAAAGGTTATAAAAAGTTAACTGTGTGATTATTAATAATTACCTGTTTTCTTTGTATATATATATATATATATATATATATATATATATATATATATATGTGTGTGTGTGCGTGTGTTTGTGTGTATATATATATATATATATATATATATATATATATATATATATATATATATATATACTATATTTATACTATATGTTATATAGTGATATAATCGTGTTGCCATTTTGTTTGTACATGACAAATAGTTCAATAAAAACAAATCGCGCATCAATGGGTTAAATTTACCCTGTTACACTGAACAAGGTAAAAAAAAACTGGTAGTGAAACAATTTTCACTGAGCAATATCTAGTAAATTCCACAAAAAAATAAATAAAAAGAAACAAGTAACATATTCACATTGTATTAAACGTGAATAGAAAGACGTGTAAAACGCACTACAATAACCTTATAGTTTTATTTACTTAGAGAGCTCTTTTCTTTTTTTAAAACAGTTTTTCATAATAATAGGCTAGTTATGCTACTTTAGTGTAAAGTGAACGACTTTTGACTCCTGTAGTTTCTCACTTATCACAATCGTGACCAAGAATACAATATATTTACTATATAAAATACATTTTTAACAGTTATTTATTAATTTATGTATTTATCCAATTTAATTTTATATGGGTTATATATATATATATATATATATATATATATGAAGAGGAAATATGCCTATAGAGTAGAGACTGGACCTAGAGTTGCTCAGTAGGTTCCGCCTCGCCCTGAGTGCAGAATGGGGTGTGAATACTAAAGCAGCAGATGGTGAGCAGACTCAGACAGAGGGTGGGGGCTCTGGAGGGCTTTTGTCTACAGTGACTATTGAACCCCGGTAATCTCAAACTAAATTACACACCGAATCGCGACACCCGTCCACTCGTCCGGTCTCTGCGCCTTTATTCTGACGTGAGCGCAGATCCGATCATCATCATCATCATCACCTCCACCATCCCGCGGCTCGCGTTCTCGGAAATCAGAGCTGCTCCCAGACCGGTGCCATGTCTTTCCAAAGCAAGAAGAACAACCCTCGCGTGACGGTAAGAAATGCTAGCGATTTAAACCCGAGGCCACCGGCGAATGTTTGCTGGCTGCAGTAACGGAGACATAGTGATGTTGAGGAGGAGGATGATGATGGTTTTATTGTGCAGTCAAGGGTGAGCCGCCGCCGCCGGCAACAACCTGCTGTCCTCCAAACACTGCTGAGAAAGCCGGTGAACATTTAAGAGCTGCACTAATGCATGCAATGATGTGACAAATGTAGATGAAAACGCTGCTTCAGTGTTAATGTGTTTAATCTGCCATGGCGGCGGCACCGGCGGTTTATTCCCGGTTTCTCCTGTCCATTGTGTCTTTTATTCATTCATGTCGGCTCATTTCGGTACCGGTCGGTCTGACGTCTTCATGAACGTAAAATACGAATTTTGGCTTTGTACGTTCAGTATTACAGTCGCTGCACCGTTTACGTACATTGCGCAAAATGTCAGAATTTCACGCACGTCGTGAGCTTTGAAATCTTTTCTCCGGCCTAGACGTGTGTCTGGGGACCCTGCCCATGAGCCCTGGCCCCTGGCAAACATTATGGGATGGGATTTTGATTAATGTAAAGGCCTATTTCACAGACTATATTTTATGTGCCAATGTGCTAACTCATTTGAGAGATGAAAACCTGTTTGTTGATGTAAAATATGCTAATAATAGCACAATGAAAGGCCACTAAATTGGCCTCCAGCAGCTGTGGTTAGTAATTACAGAAGACAGAGCAGATTACACACACAAGCACAAAACACCATAGCACGTCCTGTAAGACAGTTAAAGTACTAAGGGCAAAAACAGGAATAGTTTTTAAAAAATGAATTCTAAACAAATGAGTATGGTTTTGGAAATTCTCTGTTCCCCATGAATTACAAGATGGTTTTACATAGTAAAAAAGAATTTACTTTTTAACAATTTCCCTGTTAGTAAAAATATTAACCCTTTGATGCACACTGTCTACTACAGTTGTTATAATCATTCAGTCTTGCATTCAAAGTAGTGTTTTTGGAATATTTAGAATATTTAATTTTATTTGGATTTTTTTGACAGATCAGTGAGTATAATTATATTTTTGTATTTTTGTTTATATTTGTATTTTAAAAAAAATATGCTATGTAGTATTTCTTACATCAGTGGATTAAATTTCCCCTATTACTTTGCCATAGTTACTTTATTGTAACTACATAGTTTCCTACTGATCTTAACTGCAACCAAGAATAAAATCTATTCTTCTACACTTTTAAAACTTTTTTTCAATTGTAGGTGTTTTTAAAGGGACTTTACATTTCATTAATTAATTGCTTTTACCATGAGTGTTACGTATTGCCTTGTTACACATTAAAATATTCTGACAAAATAAGGTAATTTATACTTTTAAATGGATACTAATATAGTATATACTCATTTTTTTTAAACATTATTTTACAGTAAGATTACACGTATTTTCGTAAAATATAATGGTACCTTAAAGACAATTAACAGGCAGCATTTTTACTTTTTTTGGGGGGGGGGGGGTAAAAATTAAGTATTAAAATATTTTTATTACAATGTGGAGCATTCAAGATGGTGTACATTTCATAGCTATTTTTATAAAAACAATTTTATGTTTAAAACAAAAATGATTGTTTATATGTTCATGACCATGTCAGATTCCAGTAACGAAAATGGTGTGGTATTATAGTGTATGCTTTATGAATAATGATGACCCAAAGACAGTAAAGGGTTAATAAGTGAGGATTCATCCATGTGCACTGCAGGAGCGAGAAACCCAGGAAAGAGCACTGTTAGCACGGCCAAATTGAGTCCAATTCCCTTCCGCACAATTTGGCATTGCAGCCTGACCGTTCCCAGTCTGACCCACATTCAGAGCACAGAAACACGCATACTCAGCATGACTTTGATTTGGAAACATCTGCATTAAAAAATCAAAAAGTGATGCAAATTACTGAGAATAATTGCATATTCATTCATGCAATGTTTAATAATACACTCCTATAATTCATTACTAAATGCTCTGGATGTACTGTAACAGTGAAGGTTCGTCCTGGTGTTAGACACTGCATCCCAGACCCCTCGCTGTCTGTCTCATCTCTCCTCAAGCAACATTGTGGCCCAGAATCGGAAATGTTCGGCAGGGATTTTGGAAGTGCCAGTGATGGGCCTCCCGTGGAAGTGTCACATTGCATTAAAGTGAAGCTCTGTGGGTTGCACACCACCCCGGCACAGTGAATGTGGTGAAATACCCTTGAGCAGAATTCTAGAAAAGTTTATTTTATTTCTTTCTTTATTTAACCATGTCTGTTAAGACTTTCACCTTGTGAGAGTTAGGTTTTGTGCTGTAAGTTGAGGTTGGCACTGTCTAACAGCATCGTGAATGATGCCTGGGTGACCTAACAAGCCCAGTTGCCATTGGCATTGGTCTCCTGTAACTGGGATTATCAGAAATGGTGCAAAAAAGGACAGTGAAAAGTATCAGTCACTATGCATTGATGCAAAACAACAGCAGTCATGCATGAATAATAAAGTAAATAGAAAAGTGTTGTTACAGATGAATGGAGTTGCCTGTTATCTTTCTTTTGTATTCTCTGTCTGGGTTTTTAAATGTCTGGTTTTTGAATGATATAATCTCTCTGATTAGCTCCTTAAAGAACGCTGCATATTGCATAGGAGGATTTGCATGCGTTATACAGCTCTTTGTGCTTTGAAATCACTGTATATCTACATCCAAAGCTCTCTGGAACTGGGTCAGCAAGGTTTCAGTGAAATTCAAAGCATTTTAGTTAAATATAAGGATCTTTTGGGTATCTTGACACTGAATATCTCAAATTCCTGGTGTCAGTGATGTCAAACCTCTGTTAAAGTTAGAAATGTGCATATGCAAATTTATGTTCCATGGATGGGTGAGCAAATGATAACAGTATATTCATTTGCAATTGAATAATCACTTTAAAGTTACATCACTAAAGTCATATTTTATGTCTTCTTTTTTTCTCCACAGAGTGATAAACTTATTATTAAAGGTGGAAAGGTTGTAAATGACGACCAGTCATTTTATGCTGACATTTACATTGAAGATGGAACCATTAAGTAAGTTTTCATTATTTTTTTTTTTTAAAAATCTACATTTTAGCCACAAAAACATTCTAAACTTTACATTAAAATTATTATTATTATTATTTTACTTTTTAAACTTTTTTTTTAATTGCAATTATAGTCAGGGTTGCCAGGTCTGCATAACAAAACTGGCCCAAAGGCAAATCAAAAATAGCCCTAACCCTAGCCTTAATGTTAAGATTTCATTATTTTTTTTTAAAAAAAAACCTCCATATTAACCATGAAAACATTCAAAAACACTCTGAACTTTACATTAAATTACAGTATATATTTATTTTTTTATTTTATTTTATTCAGGGTTGCCAGGTCTGCACAGCAAAAATAGCCCAGTGACCCTATCTTTAATTTTAAGTAAGATTTAATTATTTTAAAAATCTACATCTACCATACAATCTACCATTAAAACATTCAAAAATATTTTATACTTTACATTAAAAAGTAGCGTATATTTATTTTTTATTGCAATTATATTATATTGAGGGTTGCCAGGTGTGCTTAACAAAAGTAACCCAAAGGAAAAATCAAAACTAGTCCAAAAACATTCTAAACTTTACATTAAAATGAGTTTATGTGTTTATTTTAATTGATTTTAAATTATATATTCTTGCCTAATGACCCTAGCCTAAATATCAATACTCAAAATGTGCCACTCACATGCCTAAAATACATATTTTACAGTCACTATTATGCATTATTCACAGTTTCATCTTGAAAATCATAAACATCACAATCACAGTCTGTTTTCATTAAGGCTCCCCTCAATTTTATCATTGGTAGAATATAAAATATTTCAATACATGCATTTCAATCAAATCTAATCTATGGAATATGTCAAACCATTAACCCATGGGGGGAAAATAATCAACCCACAGCATCAGTTTAAAAGTAGCCCAAGACTTGGCAACCCTGATTATATTATATATATTTTACATTTCATTTAGCAGATTCTTTTGTCCAAGACGATTTGATGAGGGACATCACAAGCCATTTGTATTGATTTATTATTCTGGCATGCAGGCAGATGGGTGAGAACCTCATCGTACCAACTGGTGTGAAGACAGTGGATGCCTATGGACACATTGTGATCCCAGGAGGCATCGATGTGAACACCTGTCTACAGGCCCCTCACCTGGGCATGACCCCAGCAGACGACTTCTATCATGGCACCAGAGCTGCTCTGGCGGGAGGAACCACCATGATCAGTATGTCATTACATCAACATCTTATAAGGACAGAGGAGAAGAGAGCAGAAGACTTAAAGTAGTTATCAGATCATTAAACTCAGAATGGAAGTCTAGTGGAACAGAAAGGAGGGTCTCTGCTAAAAAAGTGTGTGTGTGTTGTACAGTATTAGGGCATCACAGTATCAGGGCTTGTCGGGTCTCATAAAATCAGTTGAATTGGGGTCACAGCGCTGTCACTCTCTGTTCTCTTCTCCTCTGCTCAACTTTCTTCAAGCTGATGTACTGCTGATGTACTGCTGTGGAGTCATTTAGGACACAGAAATCATTGGGTTTAAATGCAGTATTTCAAGTAACAGTGAAACACAACACAAATCTTGACTTTATGGAGAAGTTTTAAACAATCTGTGTTTGGGAAGTTAACAAATGAATGCTAAACATTTTTATGTGATGTTGTTTTTATAAAACAGTTAAATAAACAAGAAGTTAATACTAAGTAAATGGTATTTTAAACACAATACTTTCAAACATACAGCGCTTTTCAAAAAAAATAACAGGAAATCAGACATGTGAACGGTTTCTTATCTGTAGGCTTTTTTGTTTGTTTGTTTGTTTGTTTGTTTTTTGCCATTCACTTCAGTTATCCTGCAGTGTGACAGATGTTTTTTTGTTTTTTTTTTAAAGTACAAAATCTGTGCAGTTACTCAATTATCACAGGGTTTCTGCAGGTCTTAATTTGCCCTTGAATTTTCTATATTTGGTCTTAGTCTTAAATTTACCCCCATAAAACCCACAGAATCCTGTGTAAGCAGCTTATAAAATTACCATGCATAATAATGCAAGAATTAGAAACAAAAAAAGTTCTTGATGAGATATAGCATCTCAGACTGCTGTCATTGCTTGAAATATTGTCAGCTTCCCATTTATAACCACAAGCATTTAACACAAGAGTCTGTTTTTTTTTAACATTAAAGGGATAGTTCACCCAGAAATGACAATTCTGTCATCATTTACTCATTAATGCAGATTTGGAACAACTTTAGGGTAAGTAAATTTGGACAGAGTTGTCATTTTTGGGTGAACCATCCCTTTAAGCATGTGTTTTTAATCTGTATGCTCTGCTCATCTTTTAGTTGACCATGTTGTGCCTGAACCGGGAAGTAGTTTACTGGCAGCGTACGACCAGTGGAGGGATACGGCGGACAAGAGGTCGTGCTGCGATTACTCTCTGCACATCGACATCACTCGCTGGCATGATGGGCTGTTTGAGGAGCTGGAGTCTCTGGTCAAAGATAAAGGTGATGTGAGATTTCAGGTGTGACTTTGATATTTTTGCTTTCTGCATTTATTAGGGGTTTTTATGATTTTTTAACCAAATAAAAACACATTTGGCTCCAAAAAGATAAATTACATTATAAAAACACAATTCTGTTTGTGGTTTTAGGGATCAACTCCTTCCTGATCTTCATGGCTTATAAGGACAAGTATCAGAGCTCTGATACTCAGGTATAAAAAAACTATAAAAATAAAGAGAACCATGTTTACACTAGAGTTCAAAAGCGTGAGGCTCTCCGAGGCTGCATTTATTGGATCAGAAATTCAGTAAAAACAGTAATATTGTGAAATATTTTTACAATTTAAAATGACTATTTTCTAATTCTATATCTATTAAGAGTAATTTATTCCTGTGATGCAAAGCTGAATTTTCAGCATCATTACTCCAGTCTTCAGTGTCACGTGATCCTTCAGAAAACAGCTGTGCTGCCTAATAGTTTTGTGGAAACTATGATACATTTTTTTTTTCAGGATTTAAGGATTCTTTGATGAATAGAAAGTTTAAAAGAACAGAATTTAAAATAGATATCCTTTGTTACAGTATTAATTCTTTTACTGTCACTTTTGATCGTTTTAATTCATTCTTGCTGAATAAAAGTATTAATTTCTTTAAAAAAAATCTTACTGACCCCAAACATTTAGCAATGTAGGTTTCTAGATCCTGTTTCCAAGAACTAACACTCTCTGTGTCTGTAGATCTATGAGATGTTCAGTGCCATGAGGGAACTGGGTGCCATCGCACAGGTTCATGCTGAAAACGGTGATATCATTGAGGAGGTAACCTTGATTTGTTAGATTACTTCAACTGCTAATGCATTGCTATTCTAACTGTATTCTTTTATAAAATATACCCTTTCCTTTCTCCATACTTAAATGCATTCTTGGTTTTGTTTGTAACCTCAGGAACAGAAGAAGCTTTTGGATCTAGGAATCACTGGCCCAGAAGGACACGTCCTGAGCCACCCGGAGGAGGTTAGTCTTAATGGTTTGAGTCGGTTTAAATCAAAATCTGTTCTACCGCTGGTGAACATCAGCATTACTTCTGCTGTTTTTCTCCAGGTGGAGACTGAGGCTGTGTATCGAGCCATCACCATTGCTAAACAGGCCAACTGCCCTCTTTACATCACAAAGGTGATGAGCAAACCAGCTGCTGATGTCATCGCCAAGGCCAGGAAAAAGGGTACGAGAGTTGAAAGAGCTCTACAGCACTGTAACAGAAACGCAAAGGAAACTATGAGAAGAGGCAGCGAATGTTTGTCATGTGCGTTGATTCGTTTTCAGGCATGGTCATCTACGGAGAACCAATCGCAGCCGGCCTGGGCGCGGACGGATCGCACTACTGGAGCAAAAACTGGGCCAAAGCTGCTGCATTTGTCATGTCTCCTCCGCTCAGCCCCGATACGAGCACGCCGGATTACCTCAGCTCACTGCTGTCCTGGTGAGCAGCTAAAATCATGCCAAATACCAGCTTTTCAGCTGAGCTTTTCAGTTAGACTTTCAGCAACATACTACTCATAAAGATTAGGGGTGGTGTGTCTTTATGCTCAGCAAGGCTGCAATTATTTGATTAAACATACAGAAAGAAAAAAACAGTAATGATGTGAAAACACCAGGAAAGTGTTTTTATTTAAAAAAAAATAAATAAATAAATAAATAAAAAAAAAATCAAATGTAATTTATTCCTGTGATGCAAAGCTGAATTTTCAGCATCATTACTCCAGTCTTCAGTGTCACATTATCCTTCAGAAATCATTCTAATATGCTGATTTTCTGCTCAAGAAACATTTCTTTTTATTACCAGTTTTGCTGCTTCATATTTTTTTTGTGGAAACCATGATATTTTTTTTTTCAGGATTCTTTGTTGAATACAAAGTACAAAGAAAAAGCATATATATACAAAAAATATTATAATATAATAATTTATATAATATATAGAGAGAGATATTAATTGCACTCTTTTTTGGCGTAAAAAAACAACTACTGTCAGTATTTACTAAAGACACACAGTGAAAAATTACTGCATGGACAGTTTTTTTTGCAGCTGACCCTATTGCATATGCATTTGTAGGAGTTTCCATTTCAGATGCTAAATTTATGGGAGGAAAGAACTTAACGAATCATGCAAGGTGATTTGCTAAGGTTTGCGGTAGCCAGTTTACTGGTTTTTGCCTCATTATTTAACACCCCAAAAAAGCATGCCTTAACTTGCTCAACTTAAACTATGCTAATTTGTGCTGTTCTTGATTGCATTTGTCATTATGGAAATGATCATATAGCGTCTGTGTTCTTCAATTCGCTCACTGTCAGTGGATCACACACAAAGCAGTCCAATTTGCTCTTTGTAGTAAATCTGGCCTTTAGACTTCAGAAAGCATTACACTTACTGACTATCATGAACTGCTTCAGTGGGGATCTTCAGCTGACAGCCAGCGCTCACTGCACCTTCACCACAGCACAGAAAGCTGTTGGAAAGGACAACTTCACCCTCATCCCAGAGGGGACCAATGGCATCGAGGAGCGTATGAGCATCGTCTGGGACAAAGCTGTGGTTGGTCTCACAGTACAGTCTCTTTCTCTCCACTATATAAAAATAATACATGTAATATTATATACTCCAACATTAACTTTAGTACTCAGCAAAAGAGAACTTCTATGCATATGCTTGTAACTTTCATTCTGTGAAATGTGTCTTATTTGCAGTTTCCAATGATGTTTTTGTCACACAGGCAACTGGTAAAATGGACGAGAATGACTTTGTTGCGGTAACAAGCACAAACGCTGCAAAAATCTTCAACCTGTATCCTCGGAAAGGCCGAATCGCCGTTGGATCGGATGCTGACATTGTTATCTGGAACACCAAGGAGACAAAAATTTTCTCTGCCAAATCTCACAACCTGGTATTAGAATTTCATCTTTCATTGGGGAAGAAAAGATAAGCCATTAACAATGTTATTTTTATTTATCCAACATCATTGTACTTATTCAACTATTGGTTTAGAGTGGAAACAGTTCTAGTGTTCTACAGTCCAATTCTGTCTGAACTCATCAGAATTCTGTTAAATCCTTGTAATATTCCATTGGAATTTTGTGGATGTGAAATGTCAAACTCCTTCTCTGTCCTTATTCTGACCCATATGTCCACCGCAGACAGTGGAGGTGAATATCTTTGAAGGAATGGAGTGCCGAGGTTTCCCTGTGGTGGTCATCAGTCAGGGCAGGATCGTTCTGGAGGACGGGAACCTCAATGTGACAGAAGGGTCAGGCCGCTTTATCCCCAGAAAAGCCTATCCGGACTTTGTCTACAAGAGAATCAAGGCCCGAGGCAGGGTAAGAATGTCTGTGTGATTTATGAATGTTGACTCACTCATCCCAGCGGTTAAATAAGAGATAGATAGAACTCCCTCACAGACTTTCAAAGTCTCAACTCTTCCATAATCAAATCTTTTATTTTGTAGATGGCTGATGCTCGTGGTGTTCCTAGAGGAAACTATGATGGCCCTGTTCATGATGTCATCAGTATGACCAAATCTGTACCAGCCACTCCCACCACTAGAGGGCCCTCATGTCCAGGAAAGACCCCAGTGGGACCAGCCAGAAATCTGCACCAATCTGGGTTCACTTTATCTGGTAAGCGCCTTTGATTTTGCTATATTTGCTGTAGTGTAAAAAAACAGGGTTGTAGAACTAAAAATCCCATTCACTTCCTCCACTAAGTATTTTTTAATATTAATATTATGCATTTATTTAATTTTTTTCTGTGCTGTTTAACTGTATATGCATACAGTATACAAAGTTTGGGGTGAGATTTTTTTTTAAAAGAAATTAATACTTTATCATTGTAATATTTCTTAATCACTAAATCAGCGTATTTGAATTTGTGAAGGATCATGTGACATTTTAAAATGTAATAAAATAGAAACATTTTAAATTGTAAAAATTTTTCACAATATTACTGTATTTATGATCAAATAATTGCAGCCTTGATGAACATAAAAGTCTTCTTCAAAACATTTAAAAATCTTGCAAACCTCAAACTTTTGTTTGGTGTGTTTATATTTATATATTTATCAATATTTACTTTTAACTATATTTAATTTGCTATATATTTGAAATTTAAGCACCTTGTGAATGGAACTGGTACTGAAATCACAATAAAAAAATATATTTAAAAAAATGTTTTAATTATGAGAAAACAGCTCTTGTTGTGGTCAGGAAGAAAATTTGTTTCATAAAAGATGGCTTTGAAAATGCAAATCATTGCAAAAGCTCTCTGCGCCAATGTGTTTAAAATATATTATAATACATAAAACAATAGTCAATACTGTACCATCATTTTTGATTTGACTACATCGCAGCACTATACAAAAGACGTTTGCATTTAAATGACATGTTCATCTTCATCTTGGACCTTGTTGGTTTGGTTTGTGGCTTTGAACTTTTAGCAAAAAAAAATCTTTATGAGAAAAAGAATGAATGACATACATCCAAAACAAAAAAATGCTTAAAAGTAGTGCTGTGTGTAATCTGTGAGTCTCTGTCTCTGTGACCTAAATCAAGTAGACATCATTTGGAGCTCATGCAGACATTACAGACACTGCTTTCATTACAGTGAACTCTGTGTATCCTTTCTTTTTCTTTTTTTTTTTTTTGGCACTCAAAGGCACTCAAATGGACGACCACATCCCCAGGCGTACGACACAGAGGATCGTAGCGCCACCTGGAGGCGTTTCCAATATCACATCCCTCTCGTGAACCTTGTCCACCAGGGATCCAACAGCAGCCGTTTCGCCTTCTCCGGCTTCCAGTTTTCTATTACCTGAATCATGCAAATATTAATCCCAATAAATCCATACACTCTGCCAACCCAATAGGCTATGCAGCAGCTCACTATAGCTTTCCATGAATTCATATTCACTATATAATCTGCCTCTCCTCTGGTCAGACTCACTCATAATGTAGCATGCTCTTTTATCAGAGTCACCCAGAATCCATTCTGCTTTAGCGTAGCTTTGATGGCGTAAAGACGGCTAGTGATTGTTGTGTTTGTGAACTACTGAATGGATCTCATTCTAGTACTGCCTTTCAACCAGTGCTTTCCTCCTGCGACATGTAGATTCAGACGAGATGTTGAAAAGGGAAGTGTGTTTTCTATGGAAGCCTGTTTATGCCACGGAATAAAAAAATTAAAAAAAATTTAAAAAGTATTTGCAACTTTTTTTCCTCACAGTTTTGACTTCTTTTCAGAATTTCAAGATTTTCAAGAATTTGAAAATAATAATAATTGTGTGTTGGAAACTTGGAATTCTGGGGGGGGGGGGGGTCTGAATTATGAGATATAAACTCAGAATTGTGAGATGTAAACTTGGAATTCTGAGAAAAAATTAGAATGAGGAAAAATAAACTCAGAATTATGGGAGATAAACTTGTAATTCTGAAAAAAAAAATGGAATTATGAGATACAAACAGAATTGTGAGATGTAAACTTGTAATTCTGATAAAAAAAAATTGTGTAAATTTGGAATTCTGAGGGTGGAGAAAAATCTGAATTAAGAAATAAACTCAGAATTGTGAAATATAAACTTAGAATTGTGAGACGTAAACTTGGAATTCTGAGGGAAAAGTTGGAATTATGAGATATAGACTCAGAATTGTGAAATGT
>JAFVLL020001771.1:0-14101 GCA_021397915.2 Tor tambroides
GGAAGTAGTGGTAACAGATAGGATATCAAAGTCAATATGCCTGTTGTGCTAAGCCCAATCCCACTGTCCCATTTGAGCTGGCAGCTCTCTGAGAGCAGAGCAGAGCCATGAGACGCTTTCGCCTTACATGCAACTCGATATGCCAGATAAAGAGAAGGGAAGAAAAAATCTAGCACATGGATGCTGACATCAAGGGCTTTTGGGATATGTATGTTAAAAACTCAAGCCAACAGGGAGCGAGGCATAAAATATTAATCGTTCATGTTTAGTGAAAACACAGCACTAATGCAGTGAGGTGCAAACGTCCGCACTGAAAATCTGGGATTTAAAATTGTAAATAAAGTTTTGGAATTTCTAGAATTCAAACATTCTTGAAAATTTAAAAAAGGGACATAAAATAAAGATTCTGCACTATTTCTGTCACTATAATTAAAGTAATACTTTTTAATTGTATGTTTCGCACAGATTTGTTATATTGAAAATATAATTTACGGAAAAAAGAAATAGTAGTATGACACACACCATAGAAGTATTTTCACTAGTGGTCTCAATTTTTGGACCCCACTGTATGTTATTGTGCCAATGTGCTACATTTAATGCATCATCCACAGCATGACCCATTTTGTCCACAATATGGCACAAATTCACACTTTCAAAAAATAATTTAAGTAGATTGTGTTTAAACAAGAACATTCCAAAAGTTTCAGGGCGCAGGCCTATGTTATAGACTTCAGATATTTGAAGTGATGGCAGTTCAGAACTTTGGTAACAAGCACCTGTGATGTAACTCCAAGCCTCTTTAAAGCTGCCAGTCAATTAACACATTCCCTGGAAAAATAACACCTCAATGACAAAGCAAAGTTGAACACCTATTTTTTACTTAAACACATTTTTGGCTCAAACAAACTCCACTTAGTTTCACAGTGTGGCGTTGAGTGGGTGTGGGTGTTTAGAATGTCCAAAAAAATTAGCTATTTTCATAAAACACACTACAAACTTTTTGAACAGTCTCAAAAATGCAAACCAGACTACCATCATTTCAAAATAACTTTTTTTGGCCACCGCAAAACTGAATAAATTAAGATTTCATTGGGGAAGAGATGCAGAAACGCTAGAGCAAGGAACCAGATGTTAAGGATTCAGATGACATGTTTTTAATATAGTGAATGGGGTAACTGTTGAAATAAAATGAACAATAATTTGGGTGTACGAGCGGCTCTGGGACTCTGAGGTTCGGCCAAGAAGCTCCAGTTGGGGACATTACTAATGCTAACGCAACATTTGTCTGTGGTTGATGATCCATTTTTCCAAATTAAACACCTTATGATGAAACATTTGCTCATGTTCTCATAAAACTGAAAGACTCCAAAGGATTAGCTTGGAGTTTCTACACTTAAACACATAATATTATCCAGTACATTTAGTCTTTCCAGAGCCTTCTTTATGTTCTGAATAAAGGACATAATTACAAAAACACATTCTTTAACTTTAGAGACTGGACTCGGCACATGTTTGACCTTGTTTTGAAGTGATTTATGATATGTTGTGAAATAATGGCATTAATAGGCTATTTACAACACTAGTGCATCATTAAATTGAACAGGTTTGCTTTTGCTTTTAGCGCCATAGTACTGAAACAAACATTGGTAAGAAGCTTTCAGGTGGTGAGGGATGGCAACGCACACACACTTTCTGCGCTTGCAAACACGCACTTGCACATTTTCCTCGTGGCATGACGAGAAATGTCTGCCAATCATTTCGAACAAGAGGGTAGCCATACCATCTTATCAGTGTCAATCACTGCACTGAGCAGCCGTGAGCTCCCATAAATCCCCGCACAGCTGCCTCAAAAAGGAGGTGCATAGATTTGGACATCCCATCCGGCAAAAAACAGCTCGGGTGATAAAGGTACTTATAACCCTACATATATTTATGGATACCATTAAAAACAAAACCGCTATAAAGAAAATAGCTGACTGTGGAGTAAAAGGCCCGAAGGACCCAATTTCCTCCTGAAGTACCTGATGGACACAGTGACAAGCAGATTGCTTTCCAGCACCAATTTTTGGAGCATGTGAAAAATGAGGCCGCATGCTGGTATGTGGTCCAAGATGACTCATAAATCTTCCTTTATCTCCTCTGTGGTGTTAGCAGAAAAGGATGAGTTGCTTTTTTTCCATCTCATTCACATGTCTATCTGTCTGTTATCCATGCCCTTGAGCAAAGATTACTGATGCCCTGCCTTTGATATATGACACATCTCACAGTGCAGCTTTTCATCCAGTGAATTAACCCAGAAAAAAAAATGCAAACCTGACTGCCATCGGCTCCCAGGCTTCCTCGCTATTCTTTTGTGCTCCAGAAACCCCCCACCTTCCTGATATTGAGCAGACGGGGCAGAGAGCATTATGGGTACACAAGTTTGGTGGCAAATTGTTTATCTGACCTCTGCACATCTCTGCATTTTATAATCTGCTATGTGTCGTTCCTGTGTCATACTCACAACAAATTGAGACTGTCAGTCTGGATTTTATTTTCCTTTTTTTACCCCCCAGCGGTGAGGCGCTAAGCGGGCGGTACCTAAAAACACAGCATACGCTGGTAGGACAGTTACATAAAAACAATGGGTCTCATTTACTAATCTAAATTTACGCATGAAATCTGCGTATAAACGTTTTCAGAAACAAATCCTGATTTATCAATAACTTTTGTACTAGCATACATTTTAAATTAACAAAATTCAAAAAAAAAAAAAAAAAAAAAAATGCAGGAACAGAAAATCACATACTCTGGGTGACCTCATGTATATAATGTACACTATCATATACAGTAAAAGAGAAAGAAAATGTGTGTTCTAGCTCGAGCTGAGCTATGTGTGTAAATTTAATGGAAATTTTTAGTGAAGAAAAATAAATGCAATACACAATTACTGTACAGATGCATCGCTACTATTAGAAACTGAATGAGTTAATTCAAGACTATCTTTAAGTACACTGTCTGTACCTTTAAAAATAATTCAGCACATGATGTAACATTAAGCAAAGCTCCAGTCAAAATTACGTTTCGCTGTGTTTGACAAATGGGACTACCGTCTGCTTCGTACCTTACAAAGGCTAAAATAATATATTAACCAATTACTAGAGTGCCTGAGTAGCTTGCATTAAAAAGAAATATTATTTCCCCCTTAGAGCAAGACTTCATTAACCCTATTCTAAGCCCCTATTTACATTTAGAGGCTTAAATGAAACTAAATAAATTGCTTCAAGCTCAGACGAACTATACATATTTTAATATAACGCTAATCATTATGAAAGTTATCAAAGAAGTCATAAATAAAACATCAGGCCACTAGAAATGTAAAGCAATCCATTATCATAATGGAACTGCCCATGATCTATTTCATTAACATGCAGTCTTCAACCCAAATAAATGTATTATTTGCCCTATGAGAGCAAATCCATTTACAGGACAGCAAATGTTAACATCCTGTAGCCTACAGTATAAGCATGATGCATCAGCATCAATAGAGACCTCTGCCTTATCCCCCAAACTGTTGTCAAAGTAGAAAAAAGAAGCCTGTGCTAAACTACACATATACATTAGCTGAGCAGTGCATGATTGCTTTATATTAGCATAAGCTACTAGCATTTGACTGAGTCACATTACTAAAATAACTCCTGTTGTACAATGCAGCGGATAGCAAGGTCAAAACGTTGTTTTACTGCAGTTATTCACTGTCAGCCCTGAACTAACGACACTACTTTGCACTGTTACGCTAATCACAGCCTTGTATCTATATTATGCTACAATGCTATTAGCATCAACAACACTGAGTTCAACTGGCATTGCTTAGCTGCATGTTAATGGCTTTATAACATGAATTCTCTCCACATATACATCACCATTAAAAAGTTTGGGATGAGTAAGAGTTTTTTCCCCCCTAAATTAATTAACTTTTTAAAAGAAATTAAGTTTTATTCAGCCAGGGCACAGTCAACTGATCAAAAGTGACAGTAAAGACATCTAGGCCTATAATATTTGTATTTGAAATAAATGCTGTTCTTTTAAACTTTATATTAATCAAAGAATCTAGAGCAAAAAAATGAAGCAGCACAACTGTTTTCAACACCAATAGAGTGGTGGAACTATGATGTCACTTTGTAGGCAAAAACCCGGAAGCGAGTTAGCATTTTAGCACTTGCGGTTCCATCGTCCCAGAGTCAATGTTTTCTGAATGGGATTTTGGTTAAATCCCTTAAATAAGGTCAGTGGTTCACACAGGCTCAAGATACTTTCACGTTTTATTCTACGTCATAAAACACACCAGTTACACCTCACTCGTGATTTTTTTTTTAAACTGTTATTTTTTCTAAAAAAGACGGTTGCTAACAAGTTGCTAAATGGGACTACAAGCGCTGTCGGAGACATTAAACGTCATCACGCCGAACACTATCAATTTACAGTATTTTCCAGTTGTAGTATAATTTGTAATTCAATTAATTGTAGAATTACCAATGAATAGTTTCCCGCATTTTATATTGTTGTTCGACAATGTTTTTTTGCTTTGTCCCGAAATGTGACATGTCTTCGGATGGAAGAAGCTCCTTTTATTGCTTACTGATGCGGAGACTCTGGGTTCGTACCATAAGGTAAACTCATATTATGATTAATCCATGTAAACACCACATTTACCGGCTTTATATGGTGAAAGTGAAACTTTAATGATGCATAGTGCTTAAAGCCATGTTAAAATTAAATGTTTATGGCCACATGAATCTGTTAGAAAGCATAAAGTTTGTAGAAGCAAGGATAATAACATTTTGTGTAACCACCCTAACAAAATGAGAGCTGAAATGTGGCACTTTGTTCACTAAAATAAGTTTAATCTTACCATATCCAAAAACTCGCTCACTCTGCTGTTATTTAAAAGATTAAATGCACTAGAATTTTATTAAATAGTATGTGGGGATACGTTTTTAATTAAAATATTTATATTAAATCAAGGATTTATTGACTTTTAATGCACCTTATTTCGAAATGTACAGTTCTTTAGTTCTGGCACTTTTATTTAGGCTTCAAAATTCAAAGTTCTATTATTTTGTAAAGATTATCTTGGTGGATAAAACGCATAAGTTTCATGAACTATGATTGAACACAGAGCTTATTTTTTTGCGATTATCCAAAAGCCTATGGTAAAATCCTATTGGCCTATCCTATTGTCGAGGGAACCGGTTTCATGCTAACAGCCGATCCGCCTACAAAGTGACGTCATAGTTCCCCCACTCTATAATGATAGTACATGTTTCTTGAGCAGCAACTCAGCCTATTAGAATGATTTCTGAAGGATCATGTGACACTGAAGAACGGAGTAATGATGCTGAAAAAGTTTTTCCACAACAGGAAAATCAGTTGTTTTAAATTGTAATAACATTTCATAATATTATTGTTTTTACTGCATTTTTAAATCAAACAAATGCAGCCTGGGTGAGCATTAGAGACTTTACATTAAAACATTATTCAGCTTTATTAAATTTATTTACAGTAGTATCCAACTAATGTTGTTTGATATTGTGCTCCATAATTTGTAACTATTATTTTCATAAAACATACTGTTTTGAGTGAAACTAGTCCCGTAAGCAATGATACTATCCATTTAGTGTGAATTAACTGGATAAATAAAAGTCTGACCCATAATCAAAACTTGTACTGGAAATGTTTACAATTAAATTAGATCATCAAATCAGTCAGCGATCTCATATTTCTTTTTTAAAAGTAGACATAACCTACCAATCATCTGAAACATGGCGACCACAGAATCAGTTTTGTAATCATCGTCTGTACAACTGGCAATTCAACAACTTATTACATTGTTATATTAGGCTCCATCTGGCCAGGGTCATTGCCTTTTAATTCAGTTGTCTTCTGCTCTCTAATTTCACATTTACAAATATGGTGTCGACCCACAGCACCAAGCTGCACCCCGTCAGCTGTGGGGAAATATATTTTCATACAGAATATTATGCCAGCAGTCCACAGCCGCCATTTGTCCAGGCAGTGTTATTAATAGATAGTAACAGATGTTTACTGATTGTTGATTACCAGTCATGTTGACCAGAGAAATCTGTTCATAAATGGAGGCGGAATTTATTGCGAGGCTCCAACATAGTCCTCTTCTCTTTGGCAGGACACGCCAGCACCAGAGTAGCGACAAACTTGCCATTTTTTTTTTCCACCAAGGTACAGAGGCATATGTTCCACCGCTGAGAATGACACAGGCACGCCGAGGACGCCCCGTCACCGTTTATGACTTATTTGCGCGCAGCTCACCGAGACCAAGAGGAAACAACTGTTTGGCCACTGACACCTCGTCTAGCAAAACAAATAGTTGGGAAGTTATGGCATGCCAGTCACTTGCCACTCACCATCAATGGCTGCGGGACGCACCGCGATTAATCTTTTTGGTAAGTAGGACGGCCCGATCAACGACCGAGCGGGACTTTTCGTACAGGTCACGCTATGCAAAACAAGGGTGGCATGGTACGTGCTGCACATACGTGACCACTATGTAGAGCTCGCCTGCTATTTCAAAGTCACGGGCGCTGTCGCTTTAAGATAGAAATCATAGCTGTCATGCGAGCGACTCATTTGGTGACCTTAATCTCAAGTTCACGCAGACAGATAATAAATAAGAGGAGGAATATGAGGAGCAGGAACAGAGATATATTAATGTGGTAAAGTGATAGGAGTTGAGACCTTCAGTCAGGGGCCGAACAAGGTGTACTCATTCAAAACAGACAGAGAGAGAGGTCTCTTTCCAAAAGGTACAAACACATAACCAAAAGCGCGAGACGTATAAAACCACCAAACGGCAGTGTCGGGACAGACAGCCTCTTGAGAGAGTGATCATTTCCGCGCGCAACTCCTATTTACAACTCGCGGGGAGCTCTGGACAACAAGCTGCAAACACTGACAAGTTATAAAACTTTAAG
The DNA here is from genome assembly GCA_021397915.2 of Tor tambroides. Lineage (NCBI taxonomy): Eukaryota > Metazoa > Chordata > Actinopteri > Cypriniformes > Cyprinidae > Tor > Tor tambroides. Next base: position 6,990 of record JAFVLL020001771.1, read on the forward strand.
GGAGCTGTAAATAGCTCTGTCATTCCATCTCCAGTGTTATATTACCAGGACGCATTTATCCGGCCGGCGCTAAATCTTTATTCTTCCCAAAAAGGCAGTGGGAGACGCAACAAATAAATTGCGAGCAGACAAGAGCATATGACTAGTTAATCAAATGAACGAAATGCGCATCACAGGGGACCACCGTAAATATTGACAACATGCATTGTCAGTTTTAAGGAATAGAGATAGGGGGAAAAAATCATTCGCTATTGCTTTCCTTTCACTGTAATGTTTATGTCAGTCCCTGGAAACAGTTTGTATCCTCCAATAAATTTTTACAGTTGCTTCACCTGCCTGATATCCTTCAGCCATTTCCTTCAGATGCTGTCAAACACGCCAACTATAATATATGGCCCCTCCAATGAGAACAGCTGTAGCCATTCTCTCTGCTGCCTCTTGTACCCCGTCCTGCATGAAATAATATATCAAGATTAATTGATTTCCTGTCACTCTCAGAGAAAAGAAAATTAATTTTCATGTATCTTTTCCCCCAACCTAGCATATGAATTTTGTACATGGCAAGTAATTTAAGTTTTTTAATTATTCATGAGAGCAAAGAAAAAAAAACAAAAAAACATGATGGAGTGGGCTGCTCATAGCCCGAAGGCCGTGGTTCAAGTTTGAGCCCGTGCCTAGACAACGCTCCCTAATGCGTGTATTAATAATTGATGTATTTACATATATCTCAGTTCAACTCTGATTCCTCTCAGAAGGACCCGAGAGTGCAGGATCAGCAGTCAGACACATTTGACTGCTCTGCTAGGCTACAGGGGACTAATATTCTACACAGTCGGGCAGCCATTTTGAAACACCCTTCAATGGGGCCTATGTTAGAAGAACAGGCCTGCTCACTTCAGTTACTCAGCATTACCCATAGAGACTATAAATATGTACACGATAAAGCAAAATTATGAAATAAAATCTATTAATGGTAACATATTGCGTGGTTGTTGCAATAACAATAATACACAGTATGGTTGTTACGTTTTCCAGATATTGCCTAGTATCTCAACACCGCAGGTTTTATTTGTATGTGTTATTAAAGCAAGGATAATAATACCTATTATGGTCCTGCACTGCTTTGCTGACTTTAAGGCAGAATAATAATAATAATCATAATAATAATAGTAATTTAATCATGATGTTGTTGATTTATTTGTTTGTTATTATAGTAGAGTTAATAGTTCTGTTATGAACCTGCACTGCTTTGCTGAGTGTAATAACAAGAGTAATATTTTTAATAGTCATTTAAATGTTTGTCCTAATAACTATTATTAGTAGTAGCAGCAGCAATGTGTTATTATATTTAGTAGTAGTAGTAATAATAATAATAATAATAATAATTATTATTATTATTATTATTATTATTATTATTATTGTTATTATCATTACATTTTAATATTTTTATTTTATTTGTATGTGTTATTACAATAGGTATAATAGTTAGGTTATGGTTCTGCATTGCTTTGCTGTGTGCAATGACCGAATATTTTGTCATATTTTGTAATAATAATAATAATAATAATAATAATAATAATAATAATAATAATTACAAAAATAATTTATACAATTCAAAATTAATTATTTCAATTGAATAAAGATTTATATGCAATAAAATAAAAAATAAAAATACTTCTACATGTCTGGTCCCATGCTCCACACTAAACAATACTGACATCACATGTTCAAAACATTTGCAGCATGTCAAAAAGTTGGACACTTTCTAGTTGGTTTCTAGATTCTGCACACTCCCAGACCACTCTAAAGCAAACCATTAGCACAAATGCACATATAATGCATCCTGATAGTACATCTGCACTATTTATAATTGTTGGTGTTTTGTACACATGCATCAGATGGACTTTTTAGCCATTTTGTTGCTGTTTTTACCATATTTACGATACTACCACCATTATTTTACCATGCAACCATGCAATACTACTACACATGACAAGCAGAGACTAGCAAATGCATTATATGTGTTAATCTAAAATCATGTTGGGTACGTTTTTTGAAAACCCCAGGCATGCCTGTGGATGATTGTGAAACTCCCAGGGGTGCCTAAGTAAAATACCAGCTGCTGCATAAGCAAAGAGTTTGAAAGTGCAGGCCCGAGCGGAGGATGCCATCTCCCTGCTGCCAGAGCCCTTTAGAAGACCTGTCAGCCAGCCGGCCAGAGATTGATGCGTGAGCCGTGTACTGCTCCATAGCACTACATGTGACATGACAACCATGATGAATGGGAGCCAATTATATTCAGGAATGGGCTGTTTTTTTTCTAATATGCTGCCACCAATCACCAGCATGTGATCTGCTGAAGAGGGCATGCCTTAGGAAAATAAACCCAGGGAAAAGTCCAGAAGCGAGCAACCTGGAGAACTGCGTTCGGCTTTGAACGTCACAGGACGATCCGAATGGCTGCAAATTGATAAGCGATAGTCGAACCGCAGGAGCAAACTATGTTTGACCCGCATTTCGCCTACAACTGTGGTTAGCATGAAGCTAATTACAGAGCAGTGTGTATTTCAATCTTCTTAATGTCGCAAATGTGGGACTAGTTAAATTGGTCTGTCTAGTGAGAGGGTCTAATTATTGTGAAAAAGTCTAATTAGCATTTAGTGGAACACCAAAACAACCGCGGCAAAAATTGTACTAATTCTCCCATAAACAGCGTTCACAGTGTGCAATCAAGCTGCTTTGCAACACAATGAGAATTAATGGCATCGCACCACAATGGTAAATCCTACAACTCCTGCTGAGAGCGTTAAATCATTTCTCACTGCACACAGACTGTTCCCATCAACCGCAATTCCCAGGAATCCTAATAAGCATATCTTTCCCATTAATATCATACAGCCCCAATTATCTGCAATTTCAGAATATGCTTTGGCAAATAATTAGCTAGATGACCCTTAGGATATGGGTGAAATAGCTTTGTGGGGTTGCACCAGACTTGGCCTTTTGTGTTCAGCGGATCTGCTCCATAAAGCGGGCCTGCGGTCGTCTCGAGGCCTCGCGTTCGAAAGCCGATTGCAGAAAACACTGTCGTTTGTGTTGAGGGAAGGTTGCTGAATTGATGCAACTTCTGCGTATGTATATACACAATGGAAAGAATGAAGATTAATTTATGTAAGCAATCGCTTGTTAATAGTTTTCACCGATCGCTGTGTGATCTGCTCCGCATGTGGAAGGATGCCTCTGACCCCGGCTGGAAAACATGGAATATGTCCCGACGACATTTAGACCTGTGTGGATAGTGCAACGGATGGGGAGAAAAAGCACAAGCCTCATTTGCTTCTTCAACACATGGCATTTATTGTCGTCTACTGATAGATTATTTACTTTCTTTGTCATCTGGAGTTAATGTTCCTTGTCTTGGTAACAAAAACAGTTTAGAAAGGCAACTTCCACAAGTCAAACTCTGTAGTTTCCCAGACCGCTCTCTGCTATCTATCTCCATTCAAACACTCTCTATTTATTTTGGATAAGTTAAACAACTTTTGTTATGTCAGCCCTATGCTGGCACAGACCACAGCAGCAGATTCATCACCATAATACTTAAAAGGAAGAAAAAAGAAAGAAGGGCTCAAGAAAACATTTTTAAACCCAAAAGGAGATAAATGAAATGTTAGACTTAAAGGGATAGTTTACCTTTAAAAAAAAGTTATCATTTACTCATGTCGTTCCATATTGCCAAATAACGACAACTTTATTAAATCTTTTACTGAAGACTTGTGATCTGTGGCAGTATCTAGTACCGTATGGTGATAAGGTTAAAAATTAAGCATTTCAAGCTGTCTGAAAGAGAGTCAGGCCAATGATAAAATATTATATTGCCTGTTCATCTCTTCTGTATTCATCTAAGAATGTGAAGAGCATTTGCTTACCTCCATAGAAGCATACCGAACAGGGGTCCTAATCAGTGGCCTTCTTTCTTCAAAAGACAGCTTGGAATATGTATTAACCCCAAGAAACTTCACTTGAATACATTAGCCAGAAGACCTTCATACTACCGTGATCACTCATGTTTTTGAGTGGCCTTGCCAGTTACTATACATTATATATAGAGGCATGTAGGAATGTATCGGAGGGCACTGGTGTGAATAATATTCACTTAGCTGGCAGAGCCATAATGGTGTAGATTTACTGTTTTCCACTTGCAGGGTATCAGTGAGAATCATATAAAATCCAGTGCAGCAGCACAGAAGCCTGCAAGGATATCCACTGGAAACATGAAGCTTTGACTTGCCATTCACTAACAAAAATGACCAAAAAGCACATCCATCCATCTATCTATCCATCTATCCATCATATCTATCGTTCTATCCACCTATCTATCTATCGTACAACTACCAAAAACTTGTTTTCCTATACAAGTCTTGAAGTACCATAAATTAATATTTGCAGTCAATATAGCAATAACTCATAGAAATATCACTTTATCCATTACTCAACAGTATTTAGTGACAACACCTGGCAACACCACTGATTATCACTAAGACGATGGAGTGACTGTGCGGAAGCATTATTTGAAGAAATTATGACCAATAAATTAAGAACCACTAAGACTGAGCACAAACTTGCAAATCAAAGACAAAGAAATAGCGATTTCAACATCCAGATCTTGTAGAGACTCCCTCTTCAAGATCCTCTAGCTCTAGTACCTGTGATTTAACCTGAAAATTTACAATGAACCTGACTTCATCCATTGCCTGCTCTCCATTATGTTACAATTTCATAAATTACAGTGGGGGAAAAAACCCCTGCTCCTTGCTCATTGCTTCATTTAAAAAAAAAAAAAAAAAAAAAAAAATTCTATTAACATTTCTGTACATTATTTTCTTACAACACGTTACTGATATTCATACTATTGATATTTACTAGGAGGGACATTTACAGACTGGAGCTCTTGAAATTTTCAGTGCTCTGATCCAGAAAGTCTGCAGTGGATGAGATGGATCAGAGTTGTAATGAAAATCACCAACAAAAAAAAAAAAAAAAAAAAACCTCTTATACTCGACAATAAGTCTGAAGTTTGAGTCCTGTAAAATGTCAAAATTTTCTTCATGGAGACTCTCCACATACCACGTTCTGTGCACGTTACCACATTTAAACTGTACTTCCATCATTTCTCTCTTTATCCCCTCCTATCTAACTTCCTCTGACTCATTCTCTTACTTCTACACAGAAAATATATTTTCATCTTTGCATAATAAGTGTGTGTGCTGGTGTGTATGTGTAGGAGTGTTTATTATGTTTTTATCAGTGCCACACTTTGTCATAAATCAAAGCGATATGGTCTGACAAACAATCCAATATCCAAGGTTAAGAAAACAGAGGATAAATCACCCCAGTGTCATGTCCAATTTTTACAACAGCATTAAGCCACAATAACAGTAACAGGAGCTAAATTGTTATAAGAACACTATATAATCAACTGTACTCCTGGAAGACATACATCCTCAGCGAGAAACAACTCTCATCATATTCCCCTCGCTGTCCCACCGATAGCAGACCCTCTCAGCACTGTACAGATAACACAGACAGAGCTGCTGGAACTTTCTCTTAAAAAAAAAAAACAAAAAAACAAAAAAACAAAAGACAACTGCTACACATCATTACCAATATACAGTGACAAAACCATAACCATTAATTTAGAACTGCATTAGCCAACAAAATATTCTACATCCCTTAATCCTACCCCATACCTAAACTTAACTACCTTACAAACTCCTTAATCAATAATTAGGAGTTTATTGAGGCAAAAGTCATAGTTAATAGTTAGTTAATAGTAAGAGCTGCTCCCCAAACTAAAGTGTGACCATATATGACCTTGATGATTATACATATGTGTGGCTAAAATGTCTAAATACTTTTTAGGGCAACAACACTTCGAGAAAATTGAATATTTAATTCAGCTAGGTTTTTCATAATTCAGAGTTTATATGAACAATGAATCCAAAATAGTCCACAATGTTTAGGATTTGCACAATATACCAAATGAATAGAAGAGCTATCCAAGAAACTGGTCAGCGATTAAACAAATGCTTCAGAATCTTGCCATATTTACATATTAAAATGATTCACCTCCAAAAACAGATCCTTTCTGTCTCGTTGCCCAGACCGTGTGAAACGTGTGGATGATGTGAGACACTATTTATGTGCCCAGAGAATCATGTATAAATGGATAACCAAAAAGTGTCTGTAAATATATACATATTGTGGATTTATGCACAGTAGGAAATGTAGAATAATGTTCAATCAATGCAGTAAACTATACTATACATCACAATGCTCAAATGGAGTGACTTTAAATAAACTAAAATAAATCCCCATTTTCAGAAGCACTATAAATTCTGCATAACAGGGATTAGCTGTGGTTAAACGGTTAATATTTCTAGAAAAAAAAATTTAAATTTTTTCAGCTCCAAAACTTACTTTATATAGTAAAGCACTAAGGCAATACTGACATAACAGTATAAAGCTGCTTTGAAACTATGCATTTGTGAAAAGTGCAATACAAATAAATTGGACTTGTCTTAACATTTCTAAATGGAACCAAAAGTTATAGCGAGTATAAAGATTTTGAAAGCATTGCTATATGTTACAAGCACACTAACCTAAACGCATGAAACTTCATATCAAGCTATATTAATTCATTACTGCACATCAACATTTCTAACGAAAATTTTAGCAATACGTATATAGTGGTTAGGCAATTTTATAGGAATTCTCAGTGAAATCTCTCTTAATGGCTATTTGACATGAATAAGCTACTATACGCACAGAGATACACACAGTCAGAGTTAAGTTTTATTAATAAACTATATTATGGAACTATAGGTCATAAGATACAAGTCATATCTTGTTGGCTGAGATTTGTTTGCTAACTTTGCATGCTGCAAATGTAAAGCACACCAACGCACAGACAGAGCTCAAGCTCTGAAGCAGGAAACCAACGCGCTTCACACTCCACAAAGACACAAGCATTTATAACCTTAAAAATGACTCCTGGGCAGCAGGTATCCAATTATTCGTTACCCAGGAAGCAGTGCTAAATGGAGAGCCTC
>JAFVLL020001772.1:0-21400 GCA_021397915.2 Tor tambroides
CTTAGGAGCAAGCGTGCTAACGATAACAACCAGACGGCTTAGGAGCAAGCGTGCTCCCGATAACAACCAGACGGCTTAGGAGCAAGCGTGCTAACGATAACAAACTGACGGCTTAGGAACAAGCGTGCTAACGATAACAACCAGACGGCTTAGGAGCAAGCGTGCTAACGATAACAACCAGACGGCTTAGGAGCAAGCGTGCTCCCGATAACAACCAGACGGCTTAGGAGCAAGCGTGCTAACGATAACAACCAGACGGCTTAGGAGCAAGCGTGCTAACAATAACAACCATAAGGGGAACGAATTCTTCTTGCTAAATTCCCAGTTGCACAATTCCTAATAGTGAGTGCTGCGATAGGTATCGTATCTTTATAGGATCAGCTGAGAGTCAGCTGATGCGATCTTGACTAAGGTGACCTGCCAGAACTGACGCTACGCTTGATATCTATAAGCTTTTTTCTCCCTGGGAAACAGATGATATTGATATTCCAACTGTCCAGTCAAATCAAATATGTTATTTGGCATTAAATGACATGCTTTTTAATTAAATAAGAACAACAAAAACAATGTTAAATGAAACATTTCCTTACATTTTATTTGGCTCAACAATTTGATTGCACCATATGATTTAATTTTCTGTCATGAAACTTCTTCTGCCATTTCGAATTTTCTAAAAATCTGTTTTCGAATCTCCTACCTAGACTGTTGGTTTGACTTTCACTAAAATTGGCTCAGATCATTTTCAAACCATGTCAACAAAAAGTTATGGATTTCGTGTCAAGATCCGTAGAACAGTTATGATGAATGAAGTCCAGGAGTCAGAAATGCAGTCAATCAAGGAAAAAATTACTGAAGAATTACTGGCTTTAATACTCAGCAAGGAGTTCGTAGGCCGCTCTGCCCATATATCAAATACAGTAGCAATTGTACTCTAACAAAAATCAGTAAGCTATGTCATTACTTCAAGTTTCAGTATTCTGATTGGCTACTGTAAGGTCCGCCCACTGGTCCAATGACGGCAGCCAATGGCACGGCAGAAGGGTTATTGCATGTTGCTGTCTTTCCTTTCATGCAACGCAACAACATTAAAATTAATTTTTTAATATGCATTACCTCTTTAATTCATCTGACTCCAAAATTAATAAGGTTTTAGTGATATTCAAGAATTTATTAAATTTAGATAAATGTTTGAAGGTTCTTCATTTAACTCATTTATTGTACTCGTCCATTCGGATTCTCATGTCACTCAGAGATATCGCATCGGCCGTGAGTATATGACCATGAGGTATGCTAACGGCCGATGCGATATCTCTGAGCGACATGAGGTAATCGACTAATACTTAGACTGCCGCTCCTATGCTTGCTCATTCTAAAAGTATTTTATGTTTAGTCCCCATAGATCTGTACACACTTGAATAAAGCAACATTAACCCTAGTCAGAGGTCATGACCACTACTAAGATATAAGTCGACCAACATTACTCTCTCTAATAGTAGATTTGGTATGGTCATGCCATGGTTTCCCATGTACACTTAGCTAGAGTAATATTGCAATAAACAGATGTTAGGCTCACCCTGTTTAGGTTGGTCGAACAACATCCAGTTGACCTAAACGTAGGGTGACCATATATATATATATGTATATATATTATATATATTAGGACTGGGCGATATGACGATATTATCGTATATCGACGATGTCTCCTAAGAATCACGATGTCGATGTTAACAGTCAGTACCACACGATAATCGAAAATATCGGAAAATAACAATTAGGCTATAAAGAGGAAGGAGCTAAATATAAATTTTAATAGCCTAGTAGAAGCCTATCATACACTTACCTTTTTTGTTTTTAATGCATGCATACACCTTAAAGCACATCATTAAAAGGTTGATAAGAAGCCGCTGTGTCTATTTTCATTGTGCAGAGAAGCGCGTTAACAAACAACAAATGCGGTAGCCTATAATTTGACTACAAGTATCTTTAGAAATATTAAACATTTATATATAATTAACAGAACAAAAATAATAGAAATATTATAATTAAGCAAATGAAACACAGAAAAGCAAATCAAATGGCTAATGCCAAAAACAAAATAACTTGACTGTTCAATTCAATTCAATTCAAGTTTATTTGTATAGCGCTTTTTACGATACAAATCGTTGCAAAGCAGCTCTACAGGAATTTAAGTTTCCACAATATTTATATATTGTAGAACCTTAATATATTTAACTTATGGTATTTCTGGTATTTGGTAATTCTGTATGTTGTCTGAGCGTCCTGAGGGTTTTTGCATTATCTTCCTCAGGTACCGGGTCATCTCAGACTATTTAAGGTTGGATCCAGACTGGAGCTTCTGGAATTTTAGTTACCACGGACGTTAATCCTGGCATGAGAAACATAATTAGCGTAGCTGCTGTTCCGTCTTGCTAAAAATTATTTGTTCAACCTAAGCTAAAGAATAATAATAATGTACATTTGATCAGATATAACCAGAAAAGAAGATTACAAGATGCATTATGTGAATGCTTGGCTAAAGAGATGTCTTTAATCGTGATTTAAAAAGAGAGAGTGTGCCTGAACCCCAAATGTTATCAGGAAGGCTATTCCAGAGTTTGGGAGCCAAATATGAAAAAGCTCTACCTCCTTTAGTGTACTTTGCTATCCTAGGTACTACCAAGAGTCCAGAGTTTTGCGACCTTAGGGAGTGGGTTGGATTGTAGCGTGATAGAAGACTAGTTATGTATACAGGCGCTAACCCATTTAGGGCCTTATAGGTAAGTAATAATAATTTGTAAGTGATACGGAACTTAATAGGAAGCCAGTGCAGAGACCGTAAAAATAAGGTAATATGATCATATTTTCTTGACCTGGTAAGGACTCTAGCTGCTGCATTTTGGACTATCTGTAGCTTGTTTGAGGATGCAGGACAACCACCTAGCAGTGCATTACAGTAGTCCAGTCTAGAGGTCATGAATGCATGAACTAGCTTTTCTGCATCAGAAATAGGTAACATGTTTCGAAGCTTGGCAATGTTTCTAAGATGGAAGAATGCTGTTTTTGTAACATAGGAAATATGATTTTCAAAAGACAAGTTGCTGTCTAATATAACACCCAGATTTTTGACTGTAGAGGACGTAACAGGACATCCGTCTAGTTGCAAATTATAATCTTAAGAGATTCTGTGTACTATTTAATTTTAATTTTTTTTTTTTTTTTTTTTGGTCCAATAAGTAATGTCTCTGTCTTATCTGAATTTAATAGGAGAAAATTATTGGTCATCCAATCTTTTACATTTTTAACACACTCTGTTAGCTTAGATAATTAAGAAGTTTCATCTGGTCTTGTTGAGATATATAGTGGAGTATCATCAGCATAACAATGGAAACTAATCCCGTGTTTTCTAATAATATTATGAAGGGGCAACATGTATATTGAAAATAGCAGAGGACCTAGGACAGGTCCTTGTGGTATTCCATACTTTACTGGTGATAATTGAGATGATTCCCCATTTAAATAAACAAAGTGGTAGCGATCGGACAGGTAGGATCTAAACCACCTTAAAGCCTGCCCTTGAATAGCCCTATAGTTTTGTAATCGATCTATGAGTACCTCATGATCTATTGTGTCAAACACAGCAATAATACCAAGTAAAACTAGCAATGAGATGCAGCCTTGGTCTGACGCAAGAAGCAAGTCACTTGTAATCTTAACAAGTGCGGTTTCTGTGCTATGGTGGGGCCTGAAACCTCATAATTTTTTAAATGCTTCACAGAGATCATTTTTTTGCAAGAAGGAGCACAATTGAACAGACAACTTTTTCAAAAATTTTAGACATAAATGGCATTTGAAATGGGTCTGTAATTTGCCAGTTCACTAGGATCTAGTTGTGGTTTCTTAATAAGAGGCTTAATAACTGCCAGCTTGAATGGTTTTGGGACGTGACTTAAAGATAACGATGATATTATTAATAATAATAATAATAATAATATTTATAATTATTGAGTTAAAAATGATTAATAATTATATAATGTTAATAATATTGAGAAGCGGTTCTTCTGCTACAGGTAACAACTCTTTCAGTAATTTAGTGGGTACAGGATCTAATAGACATGTTGTTGGTTTAGATGCAGTGATAAGTTTATTTAGCTCTTCCTGTCCTATAGTTGTAAAGCACTGCAGTTTTTCTTTGGATGCAATGAATGAAGCTGAAATACTAGACGCCGTAGAATCTACATTTGTTATTGTATTTCTGATGTTATCTATTTTATCAGTGAAGAAATTCATAAAGTCATTACTGTGAGGGAATATTTAGATCGGGTGGCGTCTGGTTATTTGTTAATCTAGCCACTGTTCTAAATAAAAATCTTGGATTGTTTTGGTTATTTTCTATGATTTTGCAGATATGCTCTGCCCTGGCAGCTTTTAAAGCCTGTCTATAGCTGGACATACTGTTTTTCCATGCAATTCTAAAAACTTCCAAGTTAGTTTTTCTCCATTTGCGCTCAAGGTTACGAGTTTCTTTTTTGAGAGAATGGGTATAACTGTTGTACCATGGCGCTGTACGTTTTTCTCTAACCTTTTTCAATTTGATGGGGGCAACAGCTTCTAATGTATTAGAGAAAGTACACAGAGCAGTTGAGATAAATCAGGCAGGTTATTTGTGAATCTGTCTTTAGTGGCTGGAACAATAGTTCTGCCCAGACAATAATGCGGAGCCATATAGTTAATATCAGTAATACGCAGCATGCACGATACAAGGAAATGGTCAGAAACATCATCACTTTGAGGTACGATATCTATATCAGTAAGATCAATTCCATGTGATATAATTATAGTGTATGATTAAAACGATGAGTGGGCCCAGTGACGTTTTGCTTGATTCCAAAAGAGTTTATTAGGTCAGTAAACGCAAGTCCTAACGCATCATTTGTATTATCAACGTGAATGTTAAAATCTCCGACAATTAGCGCTTTATCAACATTAACCAATAGGTCTGAGAGGAAATCTGCAAATTCTTTTAGGAAATCTGTATATGGCCCTGGCGGTCTATACACAGTAGCCAGAGCAAGAGATAGGAGAGATTTCTTTTGCATATCTAACAGTGTAACATTAAGCAGAAGTATTTTGAATGAGTTAGACCTGTATCCTGTTTTCTGAGTAACATTGAGAATATCACTACAGTATATATTGTTGCAACACCGCCGCCACGACCAGTCTGATGGGGCTCATGCTTATAACAGTAGCTTGGTGGAGTAGATTCATTTAGACCAATATAATCATTTGGTTTAAGCCAGGTTTCAGTCAAACAGAATACATCAAGACTATTATCTGTGATCATTTCATTTACAATAACTGCTTTGGGTGTGAGTGACCTAATGTTTAGGAGCCCAAGCTTTAAAAATTGTTTTTGTTCATTATGCATTTATCTGGTTTAATCACGATCAGATTTTTTTCTAGATCCTGCATTAAATTTATATTTTGACCTCACTATTCGGGGAACAGACACAGTCTGTATAGACTGGACAATGCAAGTACTTCTATCTTTTAGGTGGGTAGAACAAAAGTCATCACAGCAGTTATTTGAGAGTTGTCTTACTAGTCAGATGGAGTGTAGTGTCCTGGAGATGTTCTCCGACAGGAGTTCCGCTCCGACTCTGCTGGGGTGCAGGCCATCTGCACGGAAGAGCCTAGGACGCTCCCAGAAAACTGTGGACCCCATGGCAAAAAAAACAAAAAAAAACAGGACACAATGAATCACATTATAGTTATTCAGTTTATTGACAAACTGCATTTATCAGTAACCCATGTAGGTTATTCAACATTCTTTCTTTTGAAAACAAATAATGGTGTGCGTCCAAAAAAAAAAATCAACTGCGTTTGGAAATCACTGTCAAAATTAAAACAAATATGATTTCGATTTAAGACCCAATATAACGCTTAAAAAAACACCATACGGTTATCTTGAACCTAAAATTTATTAAATTTATTAAACCTAAAATATATTTCTAGACAGGAAAACCAGCATATTCACCTTCTCTGGGGTTAAAGCGTTACGGAATGGGGTGACAATTTGACCTGCTGTGCTAAAAACCCTCTCCGACGGACTACTTGTTGCAGGCACACACAAGAATTTTCGGACTGCACAAGACATGAGGGGAAAGCGACGTTCGTTATTCTTCCACCACGCAAGTGGATTCTCTTCTCCGTCAATTACATCCTCCAAAAGATAGGCCGTAAGCTCAGTCGCTGCCCGATCCGCGTCGCTTATGGGGGTTTTTTTGGCCTTTCCAAGGAGACCACTCAATGTGATTTTTTTTCTTTTTCAAAGGCGTTTCTTGAGAGCTCGTGCTTGGTTGTTCTTCCTCAGTATCCTCGTGATTTTTCTTTAAGTAAGCTTAATTCATAACGCTTCCTCTGTTTCCTCCTCTAAACTGTCCGGGTTATTAACAACCCTTTAGAAAACTGAATTCTTTCCTCGTGATCTGTTTGTTCATCTTTCTCCATGTTTCTTTGACAAATGCAGCGTCTCAGTCTCACGCGCAGTGATTTACAGTCAAGTTCATAATTATGAGTCCTCTTGATAAATATGGACAAAAAAGTATAATGTATATGCTGTATAATGGATGAGAGTGGAAACCCAAAAAACCATTGAGAATCACTGATATGGACTTTTGCAAATAGTTTTCATTTCAGGTTTGAGTTGAACACTTGTTTCTCAAGGTCAAATGTAATCAATTGTTGTTAATCTGTAAACTCTATTATTTGTCATTTTCAGATGATGAAGAATCGCCAACAGATTCAGGATGTTTGAGAATCTTGCTGTTTGGGAGGACAGGAAGTGGAAAATCTGCCACAGGAAACACTATCCTCGGAAAAAATGAGTTTCAGAGTAAAGACAGTTCACGTTTGGTGACCACTGTTTGTCAGAAGAGAGTTGGTGAAGTTGATGGTCGATCAGTAGCTGTTATTGATACTCCAGGACTCTGTGACACAACGCTGACAAAAGAACAAGTGCAGGAAGAAATAATGAAGTGTATTTCACTGTCAGCTCCTGGACCACATGTGTTCATCATTGTGCTGAGTGTGGGAAGAATCACCCAAGGGGAGAAAGACACTTTAGACATGATCAAGATGAGCTTTGGCCCAAAAGCAGCAGATTTCTGCATTGTTCTCTTTACTAGAGGAGACGAACTGAAAAAGCAAACAATAGAACAATATGTAGAGAAAAATGCTGAACTCAAGAAACTGATCAGTGAATGTGGAAACAGATTCCTGACTTTTAACAACACAAAAACACAAGATCAGACACAAGTTACTCAGCTGTTATATATGATAGAAGAGATGAAGAAATCTAATCATGGCAGATATTTCACTAATGAGATGTTTGAGGAGGCAGCGATCTCCGTTGAACAGAGAATGAAAATGATAATAGAGAATGAAAGACAAAATCTCACTCAAAACAAAGAATTACAAGCTAGATATGACATGGAAGTCAAAAACATGAGAAAGAGACTGGAGAAGAAGAAACAAAAGACAGACGAGGAAGGAGAGAGACTGAAGAACAAGTTCAGAGAAAAAGAAGAAACACTCAGGAGAAAGTTTGAGGAGGAAGAAGAATTAGAGCAGAAGAAACGAGAGACAGAGGATCAGAAACGATCAGAAGAAGAGGAACAGCAAAGAGCTGAATATGATCAAAGCATAGAAGAGATGAAGAGAGAGATTGAAGATCAGAGAAAACAGTATGAAAAACAGCAAAAAGAAAGAGAAGAAGATGATAGAAAGAGAGAAGAAGAATATAAACAAGATCAAGAAAAGATGAAAAATGATCATGAACACATCATGGCAGAGTTAAGAAAAAAACAAGAAGAGGAAATAAAAAACAGAGATTCAGAAGAACAAATGAGGAAGACACAAGAAGAGAAAGAGAGAGAAGAATGGAAGAGAAAAATAAAAGAAGCTGAAAATGACAAAGAGACTCAAGAGGAAATTAAAGGACAGATGAGAGAATGGGAGGATGAGAAGAACAGACAGACGAGAGAACGAGAGAAAGAGGAAAGAGAGAGAAAAGAGAAACAGCTGAGAGAAAAACAAGAAGAACTGGAGAACAAGAGAAAGAAATCTGAAAGAGAGAGAAACGAAGAAGAACAGATAGAGGAGGAGAGAGAAAAACAGAAGAGAGAGAGAGAGGAAAAAGAGAGAGAATATGAAAAAAAGATTAATGAAATGAAAAGATATTATGAGCAGCTGGAGAGAGAGAGAAAAGAGGAGTGGAAGAGAAGAAAACAAGAGGATGAAGAAAGACAAGTGGAGAAGAGAAAGAGATGGGAGAAAATGATTGAAGATCTGAAACGAGAGCAAGAGGAGGAGATCAGGAGAAGAGAAAGAGAGGAGAGAGAAAGAATAGACCGAGAAGAAAAAGAGTGTGATGAAATGAAACAGAAACATGAAGAGGAAATAGAGAAGATGAAGAAGAAACATGAAGATGAAGCCAGAAAACAAAGAGAAGAACTAAATGTTTTCAGCAAGAGAAAAGAGCAGCATGTTCAGGAGCTCAAGGAGAGACTTGAACAACTATATGAAATGAAAAAGGAGCTAAGAGATATTCCATCATGTCATGTCATGTGAAACATTAATTCTTGAAACATTGTTGATCAAACAAATACAATAACTGGCACTGGTCTTTTGTGAAGGGTTTTTCTATATTTCTCTTTCTCTCTAGCGTAAGTATAGAAGGTAATTGTGAGTTTTTATCTAACAATTCATAATTTTTTCTCTTGAAATTGCAAGTTTATATCCCGCTGTCACGATCTCTAGCTGGAGTGCCCACGAGCTTCCCTAGAGGGCACTTCATCCCATACCTTTGCCACTCACTCTGGACTCCATTTCCCATAACCCCTGCCTAGGAACTAATCTTCAGACTCCACCCATTTCCTATCAGGAGGACTATTTAAGTTGGACATTCTCACCCATATTTCCTAGTTTTGCCTTGCCTTCGTGTTATTGACCTTGGACTGTTTACCTGTTTTTTTTTTTCATGATCGTTTGCTGCCTGCACTGACCATTGCCTGTTCTTTGGATTACTCTTTTGTCTCGCTCTGGACATTATTGTTTTGCTGATGACTGACCCTGCCTGTCTGGCTACGTTTTTAAATAAAGCCTGCGCATGGATCCTCCAACTCCATTGTCACGCTTCCTACATTACAGAATACTCAGCCATGCCCGGATCCAGCGGCTTTGTGAGTGTTTCCAGGTCAGCCATGGATCCAGTTGACCAGCTACTATGTCTTCAGCAAGGAGGCTCGTCAATTGAAGAGTACGTTAATCAGTTCTGTGAGTTGTCCTATCAAGTGCCATTTGATGAAATCATATTAAAAGACATTTTCCGTTATGGACTCAATCAGCCAACAAAATCATGGTTACCTGGAGGGGAATTCAGCTGTAGTTTGAGGGACGTTATGGACTATGCTCTGTTGTTATGTGGCTCTCCCTTCACTGTGGGAGAAGCAGAGGACTGTGTTTAAACCCCAAAGATTTATTTTTTCCGAGTTATAACTCAACTGCTGGGTTATAACCACTCGCGTAAAACAGTTGGGTTAAAAATGAGGCAACAGATAACCCAGTGGTGGGTTGATGTAGCACTGACCTGCTGTTTGGTTATTTTAACCCAGTGCATTGGGTAGTAAGTTTTACCCAATAAATTGGGTTATAAAATAACTAATTTGTTGGGTTATTTGGCCAAAATGTTGCTTTAAACATTCTGGTAGTATTATTATTATTACGTAAATAATGATGTACTATGTACAAATATATTGAAAATACTTGATTTCCATTATAATTAAAGTTGCAAACACTTCTCTTAAATTAAGTTATTGGTTGCAATTGTTATTGATTCCTTATCGCATTAGGTTACTTGTTTTTTCTTTGTTTTTTTTTGTTTTTACAGGAATCACAAATACATAAACAAACAAAAGCCTAGTACAAAGCTAGTACATACAATGCAATTATAAACTAATAAATTGGCGACATTATGTTGATGGAGCTGAATATAGAGTATTGAGTGCTGTAGAAACTGCCAAACAGCAGAAGCAGGCTTGGGATACGCAATGTCTAAAATGTACAGTAATTAAAAGCGTGTATCAACTGCTTGTTAAAAGACTGTCTTGCTTCAGTGTCATTTCTCCCACAATAACGAAGGCTTGATTTTGTCCCAGAACTGCAGGACATGAGGGAACTCCTCCTCCAAATACTCAATGATATCTGTTCCAACCTTTAAACAGAAATTTAAAATGGTAAATATGCACATGTACAAAGGATCAAGTAATACCCCAAAATGCATTGTCATAAATGATGTACTTACTCATTTTGTATGGCAAAGAAGGAGGGTATCTGGTGGGTTTAAATGCAACATATCCAAGAGTACTATATCTTAAACAATAAGAACAAAGGATTAATTTCCAAACAAGAATGGAAAAAGGGAAAAAATGACTGTTTTCATAAATGGATTAATATCAGTTTGGCCAAGTGTTACAAGTGTGGTGTTTGCATCATTATAGAGAGGTGTGAAGTGTTAATGTGAGTGAATCAATGATTTGTGGATTTAAGTTGTGTAAAAGCAAAACATTTACATTTACATTTAGTCATTTGGCAGATGCTTTTATCCAAAGCGAGTTACAAAGTAGAGCTGATATATGCAGGATTTTCTCACCATAAAAATATACAGAAGATCCAAGGCTCTCCTCTCTGTGTTGCAATAGGCTATTCAAATATTTGTTGAGATGCATGTCCTATTCTCTCCAGAAACATTAGGTTGTTTATAAACATATTGGCTTATTCCTAAAGTTTATTGGGTTATTTCTACAACAATGGGTTGTAGAATGGGTTTTATTTTTTTACATCTCAATAGTCAATTGGTGCTAGTTTTGAAACAATTCATATGGATTACTTTTTTTTTTGTTTGTTTTAATGAAGTTCGTTAAACTGAATTTCAACTGAGGGACACAAATTAACAAATTAATCACAAATCACACAAATGAATTTCAATGGAAGGAGACATTTTAGTAACATCTCAGGTTTTGTTTCAAAGATGAACTCGAGCCCTAAAAGGTTTGGAACAACTTGAGGGTAAGTAATTGTAGAGTTAGAAATTTTGTACTAACTATTAAATAGAACATTAAATGTTTTATTTTTTTTTACCCAGCTTCTTCAAGCATGAAGTCAAGTCATTAATTGCCATCATGTACAAAATACAATGAAAAAACTTTCTTGAATGCTTATGCACAGACTATAGACAAGACATAAGAATACAGAATAAGATAACATTCTGTGCCCTGTGTCCATTTATTCAACATTAGAGCGCCACCCTCTGACATCAAAATACAAAGTATTCAGGTTACAGTTACATTTTGTAGAAAGTGGGAATACTATCAGGATTACATTTGTTTCATTTAAAATTAATTAAATGAGTATTTTGAAATATTTAGCGCTGCTTCATACAGTAGTTCCTGGTTCGTGCTGGTGCGTGTGCAAATAACACCCGTCTACAATAATTCTCCTCAAACACGGGATGAGACACTGCTACAGTTAATTAATTACGATGCTTCCTGCTGGGAAAAATGTTTTAATGTCTGGAAATGCCAGTTATTTTGTCTTCAAAAAGGATAAAGGAAACAACACAGTTGTACAGCGTAAGCTATGCATGAAGACTCTTGCCAAAAGCCACTCAACCAACTTGAACATTTGCAGGTACGACTAGCATGGAAGTCATGATGTTAGCTAAAATTTAGTGTTTGTAGGTGATTTAAAATTCCATGGTGTGCATGACTGCAGTTGTAAGTTTTCTAGCGGAAAATGAGCTGGAAAATGTAGAAATTAACACGAGCGTCAAACACTTGTGACAGCTTCACAAGGAGTGGACTGAAGCTGGAGTCAGTGCATCAAGAGTCACCACGCTCAGACGTCTTCAGGAAAAGAGCTACCAAGCCACTTCTGAACCAGAGACAACGTCAGAAGCGTCTTACCTGGGCTGTGGAGAAAAAGAACTGGACTGTTGCTCAGTGGTCCAAAGTCCTCTTTTCAGATGAAAGTAAATTTTGCATTTCATTTGGAAATTAAGATCTGGAGTCTGGAGGAAGACTGGAGAGGCACAGAATCCAAGCTGCTTGAAGTCAGTGTGAAGTTTCTGAAGTCAGTGATGGTTTGGGCTGTCGTGACGTCTGCTGGTGTTGGTCCATTGTGTTTTATCAAGTCCCAAGTCAATGCAGCCATCTACCAGGAGATTTTGGAACACTTTATGCATCCATCTGCTGACAATCTTTATGGAGATGCTGATTTCATTTTCCAGCAGGACTTGGCACCTGTCCACACTACCAAAGGTACCAAAAGCTGGTTCAATGACTATGGTGTTACTGTGCTTGATTGGCCAGTAAACTCGCCTGACCTGAACCCCATAGAGAATCTATGGGTATTGTCAAGAGGAAGATGAGAGACACCAGACAATGCAGATGAGCTGAACAACAATGCAGATGAGCTGAAGGCCACTATCAAAGCAACCTGGGCTTCCATTACACCTCAGCAGTGCCACAAACTGATCACCTCCATGCCACGCCTAATTTAGGCATTAATAGAAGCAAAAGGAGCCAATAACAAGTATTGAGTACATATACAGTAAATGAACATACTTTCCAGAAGGACAACAGTTAACTAAAAATGATTTTTTTTTTATTGGTATTATGAAGTATTCTAATTTGTTGAGATAGTGAATTGGTGGGTTTTTGTTAAATGTGAGCCTAAATCATCACAATTAAAAGAACCAAAGACTTAAACTACTTCAGTCTGTGTGCATTGAATTTATTTAATACACGAGTTTCACAATTTGAGTTGAATTACTGAAATAAATGAACTTTTCCACGACATTCTTAATTTATTGAGATGCACCTGTATCTTAAGTAGTTTTCAGTTGTTACAGCTGATTAGCTCAGTAAATAAGTACCTCATATTTGGCTAGAGACAGATCTTTCAAATGATCCAATCTTCAGTGATTTCTGCTAAATTTGACTTTTAAGTCACATGCTTCATTTTTGTTAGTACTGATTACTATCTTTATTTACATTTACAGTCTCTACATTGTTGGCATATTATTATAAAGACTTTTTTTTGTCATGTTTAAAAAGTAGTTATCTAGTTCAAGATTATTATATGAGGTTATTTTGTTTGTTCTAAGACCTCAGTTGGTTGTATTTATTAAAATAATTAGAAAAGCTCTTCTCTTCGTGTGGTTTTCCTCCTCTCTCTTTCTTTCTCTTGGTCCTGATTGCTTCAGAGCTCTGAGAACAGCCACAAGACAAAACAACTGGATGGAGGTAAACTGTGTATGTTCTTATCAGGAGCCGAGAGTGATGATCCAGACCACAGTGCAGCAGATCCCTCTATATCTGAGAGGTTTGTACTTCAGGAAGGTTACAGGATGAACCACTGCCAGGTAACGCTCAACACACATCGGACACTGAAACAGAGGACCGAAGCAAAGACTAGTCCTAGTAAAAACAGTAGTAATACTTTGATACTTGACAAGCAAATTGACACAATATAAAACAATTCAGACAGTTAACAATCTCACAAACAGAGAGATGAAGAACTCTGATGCAACTCCACTTCCTGTTCCTTCTGTTCAATAAAACAAAAACAGCTCAGTCTTTTTTAACTTAATACTTTTTTAACGCTAACAACAAGAAATTTAATCAAAAAGGAGCTTGTCACCTGAAGAGTGAATGTCCAGTCTCTCTGGATGTGTGTAAATCTACAGTATGTGACAGTATGTGCATGACTTCATTTGCCAGGCGTCACATTAAACATGAAATATGAACATTTTTAATGTTTTTAAAAATAAAATAAAAGTATCTCTTGGAAGGAAAACTGTTTTTTCTCTCTCCATAAAAACTTTAAAAAATCAATGGCCAATTAATCTGTAATCCAGAAGTTAATGTTCTGCTTTCCCAAATACTGGTCAACACAGGTGCCACTCATTCAACACAAGATATGGAAATTTTATGACCATGCATGTCAAAATGAAAATATATTATGTTGGGATGTAAATTTTAAGCATCACTCGGTTGTTGATGAATATCAATCATTAAAAATCTGATAATAACACTCAACATTAAAAAAACAAAAACAGTAGATGACAGAATCACACTAATATGTTCCAAGCTACTTTACATCGCAAAAGCCACAAGTAGCATCAATACCACAAAAATGACTTTTTAATGTGACACATACATTGTTTATACAGGAACATGTGAAAGAAGCAATGAATCATATTCTAAAAAATTGAACAACCCATAAATATGTAAAATAAGTTAAAATAGAAAATTAAATATAGTGTCAAATTATTAATCAATTGATCATTAGTGTTTAGAAGATACAGAATTTAGTAAACTATCACAAGCAGGTTTTATGTAGAACAGATGCAGGAGAGTTTTCCAGCCCGGTGCAGATAAAGAACAGGCTGAACAAAACCAGCCAGTACATAACAAATCACAGAAATGAACCAAAGTGCTTCAATATTCTGAATTAGAATGCTATAGAATCCTGTAATAACCAATAGGACATGTATGATCAACATGCTAACAGAAGTTATTAGAATGAGATGAAATGCTCTTCTCTTCATTGGGTTTTCCTTCTTTCTCTCTTTCTCTCCTGGTCCAGACTGCTTCAGAGCTCTGAGAACAGCCACAAGACAAAACAACTGGATAGAGAAGAGGAGAAGGAACTGCAGTGAGAAGAACCATATATATACATAAGCGATATTTGAGACTGAACTGAACGTGCAGCACAAACAGGAGCCGAGAGTGATGATCCAGACCACAGTGCAGCAGATCACTCTATATCTGAGAGGTTTGTACTTCAGGAAGGTTACAGGATGAACCACTGCCAGGTAACGCTCAGCACACATCAGACACTGAAACAGAGGACGGCCAGCAAAGACTAGTCCTAGTATAAACAGTGGTAATTGTGTGATACTCGACAAGCAAATTGACACAATATAAAACAAATAATTCAGACAGATAGCAATCTCACAGACAGAGAGATTGAGAAGGAAGAACTCTGATGCAACTCCACTTCTGGTTCCTGTGACGATGAGCCATGCAACATAGGAGTGTGTAGGAAAACCAACCATGAAATTGATGCTGTACACACAGATTTCCAGACAGTCTATTAGCCCAATAGATTGAGTTGTGGAGTTGGTAGATGTTTCAGGTGAGGTGAAGCTCACTGTAGAGTTATTCATCTCCTCTGTGTTTGTCTTCTCAGTTCAGCAGCTCACAAAACACATATAAAACTGAAACTATATGGAAAGGGAGAAGTGTAAATGAATGAGGTCATTCAGACTGAATCAACGGAACACAAGTTAAAATTCCATAAATATTCCACAAAGTTCTCAAAGAAATCTAAAAAAACCAGAGCACACAATTAAATTACTTAACTTATGGTTCTATGAATTCAGTAGAATTTAAATTTAGAGTCTCTTATGTGAAATTTTCTATTGTATTTTAATGTTAAACGAAACAAAATAACTTATTGAGAGTAAAAACAATACATTTACACACACACAAAAGGAGTTTATTACCTGAATGTCCAGGATGTATATACATCTCTGCTGTTTTGTAGACTGACTTTAAAGTATTCACAATAATGCTCACAGCCTTGTCTGCTACTCATCACATAAAAACACAAATTTTGATATGCAAATAAAGTAAAAAAAAAAAAAGTTCAAAAAGACTGACTAAACATTCGAATAAAAAACTGCAGTTCTATATAGAAGGTTAATTTGACAATGTATAAAACGTTTTTTTTTTTGTTTGTTTTTTGCACAGAAAATTGTGTAACTTCAGAAACCATGTTTGCAGTATGATAAAATTAGCAAAGATTTAACCTTTATACATCTGACACAGGCCAGCAGGTGCCACTCATTCAACACCTGATATTCAAATTGTTATACTAAGCATGTATTAATTATGACAGAGAAAAAAAAACTATATATATGTGTCAAGTTTGATGTAATTTTCTCTAAAGCAACCTTCATTAAAAGGTGACATTGGGCTATTGATTAAACTTTTATTGGAAAAACAAACCACAAACTAAAAGCAACCACTCATTCATCTGTTAAACACACTCAATAAATCTGCATAAATAACTACAACAATAAAAAAAACAGCTGAATCTTTCTAAATAAACAGTGAATGACAGAGTCCCAAAACCGCAAAGGCACACAAAAGCACATCTGAAATAGCATATATGCCACAAAAAGGTTCATTTGCACAGGCATTTTAAAAGATAATGTAGTGTATAGATGAACAAAAAAAGACTAGGTTTATGGAGGCTCTGGTGTGTGATATTACGTAATTACATAAGAACAAAACCATAATTTAGAGGGGAAAATCATACGGGGACACACAAGTGATTTATTCTCCCATCCATTCATGATATATTACAATAGCAGGCGTTATAAGAGACAGGAGAGTTTTCCAGCCTGGTGCAGATAAAGAACAGGCTGAACAAAATCGTGATAAAATTCCCCACGGTTAGTATTGCCGTTTCATATTTGAATTATCATTAAAACCGTATTCGATTACAGCAATTTGAACAACTCAGGATAAATAAATACTGTCCAACATAAATCAAAGTTTAAATAACAGTCTCACATGCGCACAGCACAGAGTAGTTTCATTTTGTGTGAAAACATGGCGGAAAGCTGGGAGGTTTTAAAAGAGGGAATTATACAAATGAATATATGAATGAATGAATTATATGACTCTACCTCTGAAGGTTCTGACTGTCTTCAGAAAGGATTCGCTCCATGTAATACCTATTAAAGCAGTGTTCTTAATCGTAATACTGCTGTACTTCCTCAGATTCTACGGTCAAGCTTTTAAAATTTGCTGATGACACTACAATCATTGGCCTTATTCATGATGGAGATGAATCAGCATATATTCAGCAGGTGGATCAGATTGTCTTGTGGTGCAGTTGTAATAACTTGCATTTAAACGTTGGCAAGACTGTAGTGATGATTATTTATTTTACAAAGACGTCTATCTGCTTTGCTCCATTAAAAATGAATGGTTGTACAGTGAGCATAACTGATTCTTATAAGTTTTAATCTGTAGTGATCTTAAATGGGAGAAGAATTAACTTTACACTTTAGTACACTTACCCCAGGTTTCACAGACAAGGCTTAAGCCTAGTCCTAGACTAAAATGTAAGTCTGAGCTGTTTCAACTGAAAGAAACTTGCACTGACTGATCTTAAAACACATCAGTGCCTTTGTTTTGTCTCAAGATGCACAACAGTAATGTTTTTTTCTAAGCATGTTTATAAAAATTGCTTAAAAGTCCTAATTGAACTATGATCTAATTCTGGCTTAGTCTAAGCTCCGTCTGTGAAACTGGGCCTTAGTGTAAATAACCCAACATGCATGAAATGTTTTATTCATTTAACCTTTATTATTGAATTACACCAGCATATTTTGGTGAAAAGCATTATTATTATCAAGAACAATTTATTTAGAGTGTGCAAAAGATAATGTTACATTTCCTGTAATAAAGACATAGTTGTTATACTATAATTATAAAGCACATCCATATTGGAGGAGGCTGTTCCGGAGCACAGTGATGCCGATGTATCGCTCCCTGTGTTCTGGAGTTAGGCTTTCCTCTCTTGTGGGCCAGTATTCAACCCAGGTCTGCTCGCCAAAAATATACTGCAGACTAAAAACAACAGAAAACACACTATGCAAAACATATGAATCCATTTATGTATAAGTAAGCATTAAAAACAAACATCACATTCTTAGACATTGAGATGATGTTTTACCCAAGAGTGATTTGGTTTTCGTCAGTCTAACAAATGACTTCTATGTGAATGTCACATCATATGAGGAAAACAGCCAGAGCTCTAGATAATATGACACACTTGTTTCTATGATGTTAGCGCGATGTGAAAAAGCGAGGCGAATCGCCGACGAACTGCTAATTCACACCTGCACCCTAGGTGGCGCCGACCAGCAATGCATTTCTCCTCATGAACATATTCTTGTATACGGCTTTAACATCATCTGCTTAATGCTTTGGCTCAAAACCCCACTTTAACTCATCATCGAGTGCTTGCAATAACTTCCCATTGTGATCTAAAGTGGATTTTGATTTCATAATAGGCAGACATGCACTCTTTATGTGTTTTATAATTGACTGAATTCTATACCTGCTTATCATTTGTCATAAACATCTTTTATTGCAATAGAAATACAATGAGCTGCATTAAAAAAAAACATACAGAAAATTTATCATCATAATCATATTGCATAATCAGGTTACAGACAAAAAAGCAGGAAAATCTGGCCACGCCCCTGCACTTATTATTTAAAAAAGTATATTTTATCACATTAAAAGATGTATCTTACATTGTACTAATAATACTAATGTACATACTATTGTCCTATAAAAATAAAAAAGCAGCATTTAATAATCATGACAATTAATATAATATAATATAATAAAAGAATTAATAGAATTGTTATTATTAAAGTACTTGCTAAAAGTTAGGGAAACATTACAATTATTAACGATTTTGAAATAAATGTCTTCTGCTCACCAAGGCTACATTTATTTGATCAAAAATAAAACAAAAACAGCAATATTGTGAAATATTATTAGAAATTTACAAAAAAGTTTTCTATTTTAATATATTACAAAATGTAATGTTATTCCTGTGATGCAAATCAGAATTTTCTGCATCTTTACTCCAGATTTCAGTGTCACATGATCTTTCAGAAATCATTGCAATTTGAATTGCTGCTCAAGAAACACTTCTGATTATCATCAGTGTTGAAAACAGTTGTGCTGCTTCATATTTTGCGTGGAAATGGTGATACATTGTATTTTTCAGGATTATTTGATTACAAAGAAAGTTCAATGAACAGCATTTATTTGCATTTATCAAAAATATTTATTACATTTGTTAAAGCATTTATTAAATAGAAATATTTTATAACATTTTAAATGTCTTCATTCTTCACTTTAATGTATGATGAATAAAATGATTAATTTCTCTCTCTCTAAATCTTACCACAAATGTTTGAGTGGTATCATTGTTTCCACAAACATGTTAAGCAGCAAAAACTGTTTTAAACCCTGATAATAATAAATAGTAAGTGTTTCTTAAGCAGCATATTAGAATGATTTCTGAACAATCATGTGACACCAAAATGTTTCTTTGTAAACAACAACAGATTTAAATGATTCTAATGATGAAAGTTGCGTTCCCAAATGCAAATTAAAGCGTCTGTAACGTAGCTAGCATTTACTTTGAATCAACACTGAAAACACAGGTTACAGTAGTGTGTCAAGCTATAGCCTATATTTATATAATTACATAAACCATTGAAAATTTTATGATAGTACTAGGCAATCTCAAATTCTCACCACCATTCATAAAAAGTATACCACGCTTCAGCGCTGATTCTACTCATAATTGGGGTTTTGAACCATTTGAACGCTTTTAACTTTCCTGCAGATGAGCCGCGAGCTTTTAGAAAACAATCTTTTGCAGTTTATTTCGTTCATTGCTTAAGGCCATTTCGTGATTTCAATCATCATGCAATAACCCACATCACCCTGACCAAACCCCCCACCCCCCTCCAATTTTTTATTACGGATCTGCATGATTAACCTGGTCATGATTTTAGGCCGGATTACTCCGGAAGAATCACATCCCTGCATGTTTCATGTGTGGAAAAATGTTTCTCTCAATTTTTTTTATTATTATTTTTTTTAGGAAAATATGATCCCATGATTGACAGATCTGGAGTGAACGCGATCTGACTCATAACACTCCCGCAGATGGAAGAAAACGGACAGTGCTCTTCAGATCACACAATTCAGTGGAAAATGAATAGAAATTATATGCTGTATAAAGAACGTGAGAATAAATCTGTTCTCAGATACCAATGATAACAAGAGCTCAGCATGCACTCTCTTCTCTCTTCTTCTTTGTTTAGGCCCCGAAAAGAGCGCTCTGAGCGCCTGAAGTTGAAAAAAATGAACTCTGAGCAGTAAAGCGCCTGACATCATTCACGTTTTTTTCCATTGTCCAATCGAATGAAAGGAGAGGTGGGCCTTCCATAGTGCTGAATTTTTTAGTATTTTTTTAAAGTTTCTGCTAATATAACAGTTTACTTAACAGCAAACCAAAGATTTTAAAGCGCTCGTGCTATAATCCTTGATTAGACTGACAGGACAGCTGATTTGGTGGTTGCCCATCAACATTAAAAAAAACGCAGCGCACTGTTCTTTTCCAAATTTAAAAAAATTCAACCAAAAAAGGCAGTGGCAAACTTGAAAAACGCGTTCTGTCTGTTCAGGGCCTTACACTGGTTTTTGCAACAGCAGCTGCTCTGGGCAAGTGATCTAAGTTCAAATCTAATTGGATGGCCTGCGAAGCGACAGGGGAAAAAAATCGATACACAGAACGTCGCTTTTTCATGCAATGAGTCATTGTGCCGAATTTTAAATGTTCAAAGAGAAAAGGCCTTAAATTTACTGGGTTGTGGGTCCTTCCGAACAAAAGCAGAATCCTGTAGGAAGTACTAACACCTACCTTCCGCCTCGGTCTGGCAGGTCAACTGATTTGCCCATGATGAGGTACGACTTGTCTTTCACCAATCCTAAATGTTCTCTACAACCAGGACGAGCCAAAAATTGCCTCACTTTCCCCTCAGCTTCCTCATCGGAGCCTATAGGACAGAACAGGAGACAATTTTACCAGGACGTCCAGCCACATTTCTCTCTCCGTAATCAGGCTCCACAGTACCTATCTGATTTGTTACTTCTATATACTCAGTCAAGATCATTTAGATCCGCTGATTCTGGTTTACTGCAAGCTCCCAGGACAAGACTCAAAAACAGAGGTGATCGTACTTCTTCTGTTGTCGACCCTAAGTTATGGAATAGCCTCCCGGTTCAAATCAGAACTGCCTTGACTTTAGAGCCCTGCACGGGCCTCAAATCTAGGCCCTAGCCCGGCCCGTGTCCGACAGCTTAACAGAATTACCGGCCCAAGCCCGACCCGAGCCCGTCTTTCTTCCCCCTTCTCCCAAAACAGCTTATACTGTTTCAGCTATTAAAATAGTTCCGTTTTGTATGTAGGTCCGTGTTAAAACAAAAAAAACGAGTGAACGCTCGATTTCTGATTTTGGTTTTGTAATTTCAAAAGGAAAATCCGTTGGCCACCAAGTACACAGACCTATGTAATGGCAAAGTGATTATATTTCGTTTTGTTTTTATTAAGTTAATTTAGAAAAACCTTTGGAGCGTTTGGAACAAGTTTTTGTTTTTTAAAGTAA